>LPNX010550823.1:222840-277282 GCA_001517045.1 Pseudotsuga menziesii | reverse complement strand
CAAACGTATTTTTAGATCATCGCTCAACCCTGTCAGGGTTGTGTTAGGTGCCCTTGAGGATCAACCAGAATTATCTACATGTTCCTATGCTTCAATTCTATGATAGCAATCAACGAACATCACTGACAAAGTTGCTTTCTCTACTTCATTGTGCATTTATCTAGGAGTCCTGCTCAACTTACTGCTGATTTCTGATTGCTTCATTTATCTACGAGTCCTACTTAACTTACTACTGATTGCCATGATGAATGATCAACCTTGTTTCACAGTTGTGCACAGCTAGTTATTTGCATGCACCAAGCTCCTATACAGAAACTTGATCAAAATGATATTATTTTTGGCAGGGAAAATACAATATTAGCGTATACCTCTATAGCTTTTAAAAATTCTGGGTCGATTTCCTTATAGGCATTATCCATCTCTTTCTTGTACTTTGCGACTATCATAACTTAAATCTTATTGTTTTTCTTTCTTTCCTTTTCATATAATATCTAGATCACAACTTGTGTTTGAACATTTTCGTGATGTAACTTTATATCTCTTTCTTCATTTTGATTGATATAGGTTATGGATATTTAATATATTTAAAAAAAAAAAAAATTCGCTGCCGTCGCTTAAGCGACAGCTCTAGCTGTCGACTATGCGACGCTTATTGTTAATACGTGTTGCTTAAGCGACGTTTCTTGGCTGGATATGTAAGGTATGTTTAAAAAAAAATCAGATCTAGCTGTCGAAAATGCGACGCTTCTTCTTGATATCCGTCGCTTAAGCAACAGATCTTAATGTCGTTTTTGCGACGCTTTGGCTTGATATCTGTCGCTTAAGCGACCGATATTAATGTCGTTTTTGCGACGCTTTGTCTTGATATCTATCGCTTAAGTGACAGATCTTAATGTCGTTTTTGCGACGCTTTGTCTTGATATCTGTCGCTTAAGCAACAGATCTTAATGTCATTTTTGCGACGCTTTGTCTTGATATCCGTCGCTTAAGCGACAACGCTATCTGTCGTTTATGCGATGCTTACTCTCTAGAGCCATGGTTCAAGCGACGGTGATACCTGTCGCTTAACCGACAGGTGACATTTAACCGACGGTTAGTTACGTGTCGCTTAACTGACGGTTAATTAAGTGTCGGATAACCGACGCCACGTTTCCGATGCTTAAGAAAAAATTATAGTGTCGTACATGCGACAAGAAAGTGTCGAAAATCCGACATGATGGCCGTCGGATTTTTGGTCGAAATGTAGTAGTGCAATTCACTATTTCCTGTTCGGCTACATCAAATTGAAGATGTCAAGGTTTGTTCTTTTGGGATGAGAATTCCTTTATTCCAATGTTTCTCTGGATTCAAGAAATTGTGGACTCTCCAGTTTTAATTTTCCTCTCTAGAGTATGGGCTTGCATGGCTCGGTATGTCATGATTGAGATTTGAACTTGAACAGAGCTATTGTTTCCTTCCCCTTAGTTCTCAGGAATAGCAAAATTTTAAGAGTACAAGCATCATGTTAGTACGTTTTTGTACATTTTTCCAACCTTTTTGTGCTATGTTTTTTCTCTGTACATCTCATTCACTGAATAAAAATGTCCATTTACATTTTCAGTTATAGTTCCTGGAAATTAAAATTGTTCAAAAATAATTATGACAATTAATTTTGTGCAGTACATTTGTTGTATCATTTGCATTAAATGTAACACTTGCACCATTTTGGCTATGTTTCATTATGCTTGCATCCATTTTCTTATTCATGAAAAGGTTTGCATGGGATCCTTTCTTCGTTTGTTGGAAGGAGGTTTTTTTCCCTTTTTTTATTTATATGATAGAGTGAGTTTTAGAAACTTAGCAAAGAAATGTCTTGTGTGTCTTCTTATTGTTTCTCATTTAACTATTAAGAGGTTTGACAGACAAGAATAAGAGATGGAAGTAAAATAAATGTTCTCAGAGATGGTTTTCATTCACAGATGAATAAATTTTTGTACAAGACATATATAAAAAGTATAGGGATATGGAATTGAGAATATGAAGATGGATGGGAGAACAAGTTGGGATATATTTTACAAGCACCTGTGATCATATCAATGGAGGATTTCATCAGATGAAAACATTATTTTTTATCTACATGCCCTGTTGTTTTCCCGTAGTGGGGAACTTCCAGTTTCAATTGTATTTCTACAACGTGTGATGGTAGGTGGCTGATTTGTGGAGGTTCTCATCACAAATTTTGTTTCTACTGTGAAAATTAAGGCCAGCAATAGATTAATTTTACTCACAACAATTATCAATTGATCATGCAAAATCACTCACAAAAGAGACTGAAAATGGAGCTGTAACACTAAACTGTATTATGAGAGTGTACAATAGCCAACCCTGTAATAACATAAGTTGCTGAATAAATAGAATACATCAAGAAATTGAATGCATGAGGAGGAATCCAAATCAAGCATAAAGAAGGCTTACCAAAAATAAGCAAATCCCCCATAGGTGTAAAAAGTTGATCCCAAATCTGTCATGGAGCTCACGAATTGGAAAAAAGGAATAGGCAAGATAAAGAGTGGTGGAATGGCAGCTCATACATGCTTTTTCATGGAGAAAATAGAGGAGGATGTGTAGGACAAAAAACAATTCAACCTCACCTAGTCTAGCTTTTCCTTTTGCCTTAAAACACTGAAAAAGCAGGCAATAAAGGAGAAAAAGCAGAAGGGCACCTAGGAGGCCAGGAATACAGCAGAATTGATTCCTTTAGCTCTCCCATGCACTCCATGAGTCAAATATGGCAAGTTTTACCGTTATGGATAGGCAAATAGCAACTTGCACAAGGTGGGACACATGAACTAGGCAAATAAGACAAAAATAATGGAATTAATGTCTAAGTGGGTAAACTATGGGTTGATTATTATAACACCCCCCCTTAAGCCTGAATTATGAGTAATATATCAGAAAATTATAGGGCCTAGCAACAAGGTTTATTCACCCTTTACATACTGCAAATCCATTTAAACAAGGAAAGAGGCAAAACCAACTTGGGAAAATCCTCCCTTAAACATGGACTGTAAAACAAAATTGTAGAATCTTGTCTTCACTCATGCTTTCATAGCATGATCAGCAATCCCTAGCAGTGATTTGAGATTGCTGAAGGTCTTCTCACAAAATGCTTTGGTGAAGATATCAGCTACTTGTTCTGAAGATGAACAGAAGAGTAGGTGAATGGTGCCATCATGCACAAGTTCTCTGATGTAGTGCATATGGATCTCAATGTGTCTGGTTCTCTGCTTCTGAATTGGATCCTTGTACATTTGAATGGTACTGGTTATCACAGTATATGGTATTTGAGTACTCAGGTTCGAAGCCACACTCTCCAAGTAAACCCTGCAACCATAAACATTGAGTTGCTTCATTAACAACTCCTCTGTACTCTGCTTCTGTAGATGAGAGTGCAATGGCACTCTGTTTCTTGCTTGACCAGCTGATTGGCCCTTCTACAAGCATGAACACTTATCCTGATGTGGAATTTCTATCTGTGCTATCACCTTCCCAATCACTGTCAGTAAATCCAATCAGCTCAAGATCAAATTTTGCCTTATAGAAGATCCCATGTGTCCTTGTTCCCTGAACAAAGTTAAGAATCCTTTTGGCTGCTTTCCAATCGATCTCTTGAGGCTGATCCATGAATATAGAAGCCACACTTACTGCATAACAAAGATCATGTCTAGTATGTGTCAAATACAATAAACATCCAATCAATTGCCTATACAGTGTATTGTTTACCATCGGTGAAGAATCAGCTTCTTCCAGCTTCACTCCTGAAAGGAAAGGAGTTTTGCTTGCTTTGCAATCCTTCATTCTGAATTTGTTCAGCAAGTCCAAGGCATATTTGGACTGGTGCACCTTGATTCCAGTTTTGGTTTGAGAGATCTCAAGCCCCAAAAATTGACTTAAGAGCCCGAAATCTGTCATGGAGAAGGCTTGGTTCATAGCTCCTTTTAAGGAAGCAATCTCAGCCTGTGAGCTTCCTGTAATGAGGAGGTCATCAACATATAACACAATGATCATTAATGAACCATTAACTAAATTCAAATAGACATTTGGATCTGATTTGCACTGAACAAAATTCAGTGATAGCAAGAAGCTATCAATCTTGGCATACCAAGCCCTGGGGGCTTGCTTTAGCCCATACAATGACTTTCTCAACCTGCACACAAGAGAAGGGTTAGTAGAAAAACCTTGAGGCTGCTGCATATATATCTCTTTAGTGAGATATCCATTCAGGAAGGAACATTTTACATCCATGTGATGTACCTCCCATTGCCTTGAGGTTGCAATGGCTAGAGCTAGCCTGATGGAATCCATCTTTGCCACTGGGGAAAAGGTCTCATTGTAATCTATGCCATGAACCTGTGAGTAGCCATTGGCTACCAATCTGGCCTTGTACTTCAGTGGTGAACCATCAGCAGCAAATTTGGTCTTATAGACCCACTTACACTGTACTAGTTTTCTCCCTGGGGGAAGATCCACTAGCTCCCATGTGTTTCTCTTCTGGAGTAAGCTGAACTCCTCCTTCATGGCTGTTTTCCATCTTGGATCTCCTGATGATTCTTCATATGTTTGAGGATCAGACTCCACCATCAAATAGCATTTTTCATCAAACATAGGATCCTTCATGCACAGACCACTCTCAAATTGAGATCTAGTCCTCCTTGGATCATTGGGATCCCCAGCTAGCTCACCTGCTGCATGTAGTGTCTTGGCTTCCCATTTTGGCCTTGTGGGGCTGTTAGGGTCTACAATAAACTCATCTCCATCAGAAAAATCAGAATCAGCATGTTCAACAAACTCTTTACTTACTTCTTGAGGTTCAGGTGGTGAAGAGGCTTCACCAACTTCCACTTCTGCAAAGGGTTCTTCTTCAAAATGAACACACCTTTCGATGAAGGCTTTATCTATGATCAAATTTATCAACTTGTACCCTTTTGAATCTTCATAGTACCCAACAAAAATACACTCTTGGATTTGGGGCTGCAAAGCCTTCCTCTTCTCTGTCGGGATTCTAGCCCATGCCTTTGAGCCAAAAATCCTGAAATGGGTCACATCTGGCTTGTGCCCACTCCATGCTTCAAAGGGAGTCATACCATCAAGCTGTTTTTGAGGCACCCTATTCTGAATATAGGTTTCACAGTTGATAGCTTCGGCCTAGTACTTTGGTGGCAAAGTTTTGGCCTCCATCATGCATGTTGCCATCTCCTTCAGTGATCTGTTCTTCCTCTCAGCAACACCATTTTGCTGTGGTGTGTAAGGGATAGAATGCTGCATCTGAATACCTACATCTGCACAATAGTTAATAAAATCAGACTTGACATACTCACCCCCATTGTCAGATTTGAGGGCCTTGAGTTTCCTTCTAGACTAGTTTTCAACCAATAGGCCAAAAAACTTCAGACTTGTGTTTCAGGAAGTGAACCCAGCAATACCTGGAAAATTCATCAATGAAGGTCAATGCATATTTGGCCTGACTCATGGACATGTGAGGAAATGGGCCAGAAACATTACTGTGAATCAGCTCGAAGGGTGCAGAGGTTCTCTCATGACTAGCTCTCTCAAACTTATGCTCTGGGTGTTTTCCTAGGATACAGCCTTGGCAGACTCCTTTGGAAAATTTTATCTTGGGAAAACCTATGACCATCTCTTTTTCACTAAGATCAGAAAGATATTTGTAGTTAAGGTGGCCAAATATTTCATGCCACAGCTTGCTGGCTTCATTAGCATGAATGAGAAGAGCAGAGGGGTTTGAGTAAGGTAGGAAGTGTGAGAACATGTATACCTTTTGAGCATGATTCGCAACTCCTTTTGCAATGACTCTACCAGTTGAAATCTCTGTGATCTCAACTTCATCAGGGGAGAATATGACCTTCTTAGGAGACCCACTGTGGGTCATCTGGTACACTGACAGGAGGTTGGAGGCGAGACCAGGGACATATAGCACATTGCTGAATTAACCATGATCAAGATCTATCCTTCCTTTGCCTTTACTTTTAGTGAGAGAGTCATCTCCCAATACAATAGATGGTCCTTTCGACATATCCAGTGAGGAGAAGGCCTCCTTAGTCGAAACCATGTGTCTTGAAGCTCCAGAATCTATGATAAAACTGGGTGAGCTTGATGTGCCAGCAACTAGAGCATGAACTCTCTCTCTGTCATCTGAACTTGATCCTCCTTCTCTCTTCTTTGAGCTTTCTGGAAGGGAGATGCCATTATTCTCCAGGAGATTGGTCAGCATGTCTATCTGCTTTTTCATACAAGAGCTTTCAGTGTGATTGCCCTTATTGCAGTATGCGCACTTGTTCATTTCACCTTTGTTCTTCTTCTTCTGGTTATTCTTCTTGGGACCTTGTTGATCCTCCGGAGATAGTTTCTTGTCTCTCTTTTGCTCAGGTGGATTTTTAGCTTTATTTTTGCTTTTTGAATCCACCCTCGAATCTCCAGCAATCAAATATTGATCTTTGGATGGTTTGATGGTGCCCATCATCACCAGCTTGTCCTGCTCTTGTGTGAGAGATTCCATGAAATCTGCAAGGCTAGGCATCTTCCAGGTTCGAGCTATCAATTTTGTGGCATAGAAGGTCGAAACAAACACTGAATAATCAGGGCCCAGCTTCGAGAGGCTGGCCAGTACGAGCTGATCATATTTCTTTTCAATACCACAATGTTTCAGCTGCAAAACTAGTGTTTTGAACTTGGAGAAATATAGCTGCAGGGATTCAAAGCTTGTTGGACTCAGAGAAATCAGCTCATTCTTGATTTGATGTCCCCTCATCTCATCTGTCTTTCCAAAAAGATCAGAAAGCTTCTCCCATACTTCATTCGGTGATGTCAATCCATCGAGATGGAAAAGGAGGTCTCTGGAAATACTCAGACACAGGAAGCCATAAGCCTCATCCCTCCTGTTGTGCCATTTTATCTTCTCTGCAGCTGCATTGGGCTCTGCTTCTATTACCATATTCAACCTGTAGAGGCCTTTCACTCTTAATAGTATCTCCATCTCTTCTTTCCATTCAAAGAAATTGAAGGGAGTCAAGATAGTTTTCTGTGATTGATCCATAGCTCTAGAAAATCTATCCCGGCTGTCAGTAGAAGGCTCCCAGTCTTTGATGTCGAACTTGCAAAACAATTTTTGAAGGAGAGAAACAACCTACAATGGCTCTGATACCATGTAGAAATTAATGCCAGCAATAGATTAATTTTACTCACAACAATTATCAATTGATCATGCAAAATCACTCACAAAAGAGACTGAAAATGGAGCTGTAACACTAAACTGTATTATGTGAGTGTACAATAGCCAACCCTATAATAACATAATTTTCTGAATAAATAGAATACATCAAGAAATTGAATGCATGAGGAGGCATCCAAATATAGCATAAAGCAGGCTTACCAAAAATAAGCAAATCCCCCATAGGTGTAAAAAGCTGATCCCAAATCTATCATGGAGCTCACGAAATGGAAAAAAGGCATAGGCAAGCTAAAGAGTGGTGGAATGGAAGCTCATACATGCTTTTGCATGGAGAAAAGAGAGGAGGATGTGTAGGACAAAAAACAAGTCAACCTCACCTAGTCTAGCTTTTTCTTTTGCCTTAAAACACTGAAAAAGCAGGCAATAAAGCAGAAAAAGTAGAAGGGTGCCTAGGAGGCCAGGAATAAAGTAGAATTGATTCCTTTATCTCTCCCATGTGCTCCATGAGTCAAATATGGAAAGTTTGACCATTATGGATAGGCAAATAGCAACTTGCACAAGGTGGGACACATGAACTAGGCATATAAGACAAAAATAATGGAATTAATGTCTAAGTGGGTAAACTATGGGTTGATTATTCTAACAGGTACAAGTACATATGATACTTTATGTGGTTAGAGGATAACATGTGTTGCCTTGGTATCATTGAAATGCATCGTATACATTCAACATGGGTCTATCCAATGCATTACAAGAGACCAAAAATACCCTAGAGCGCCACTATCAAAATTTCCCAAGAGCACTGTAGAAATAAAAACAACCACTTGATCATCGAATAATGCTTAAAGAAGTTCATGTGGACCACATGGTCCATAGATGACAATAAACTATAGCCTTCTTGCATGCAAATAAAAGCACACATAAATAATAACTCTAGCAATTGATTCGAATCTCAACCGGCGATAGGACATGTTTACTATGGTCAATGGATTAGGTTTAACTTGGCAATTTTATGTAGTAAGCAAAACATGTGCAGTCTAGGTACACTACATTATATTATATATCTTGTGGGATTTATAACTACTTTCATGAATGATTATTACAATTAATGTTTTCCATGGCTCTTAGTATTCAACCTTAAGTATTTTGCTGATGAAATGATGTTTGTGGCAAGGGTTTGTTAAAATGGTTGACCATCATAATCACTATATTTCCTTTCTAAACACCCTAACATTACAATATTGATATGTGAACTTTTTTGGAATGTTTGCTTCATTATTTTGATATTGCAGTAGGGGTCTCTAGCTTAGAAGGTCCTTTTTGGGTGCTATGAAGGAATTGGAAGCAGGGGAGGAGTTGGAGTTTGAGTATTCACAACATCCTGGTTGTGGGAATTTTGTTCATAATATTGTTGTGGTCATGTTCAGTTGCAATGTTTGCAATGATCAAAGAAACATGAGCAAAAACAACTAGGCCCAGACATTTTTGGACAACTTGTTGCTTATATTCATAATATATCTTGTCTGTCTATAAATGATCTGCAACGTCAAATCAGATGTGGGAATTTCATAATGAATCTTGATGATGGAATATGATGCTCATGTTCAAGGCCCACCTCTCTTTTTGTTGTTAAGGAGGTATGGAGTTTTATAATGTATACTATTTGAGCAATTTCCATGAAATATTTGTTTTATGTTTTATATAATTAGACAACTCTATTACTATTAGGAGTTAATGGAAATAATATAGAATTCGACTATAAAGTTGGATTATCATGAATTTTGAGGATAACAAATACAAATGGTTGGTTTGCATTTGAACGCTGATAATAGGACTCAAGTGGCCACATGCTTTATGGGGCTAGTTTCAAATCATTCTTCTTTTATCAACATATTCATCCTTCTATATGTTTGCTCTTCTCCTTCAAGGATTGTAATTGTTTTGTAATTTTAATATTTATGTAATTACAGTTTTATTTTCTAATGATGTTATATTGGAAGTAGTCACACCCAATTATAGAAAAATATTGATCCCTAAGTTCTTCAGTTGTTTAGTGTCTATCGACCATCATCAATTGTCTGTGGTGCAAATAATATATGTTGGGCACATAAATTTTGTTTGGCCAAATTTGAAATATGATCTTGTTTTCACAATGTAATAGCCAATTTCAACAAGGATCAGAGTATGGTTATCGTAAGTTACCCAGTCATACTAATTTGAACATACTCTTCTATGGGTAGACATGTTATCCAATCATACTTATTTTAGCCAAGAAAAATTTTAGGGGTGAAATTTAGCCCATGGGATTTTTTCAATGTTATTTTAAAAACAAAATATGCCCATTTGCATTTTTCTGGAACCTTATTTCACTCTAAAAATTGCCAAATTATTATAAAAACTATATAAAATCCTTAGAAATTGAAATAGTTCTAGAAAAATATTGCTAAATATTTTATAGTTGACATTTTAAGAATTGGTAAGATTTGTCAAGTTTTATACACTTTTATAGTTGAGATTTTAAGAATTGTCAATATTGGTCAAGGTTTATATTGTTTTGTCAGTAGGCACATTTTCTAACTGGATACAGACCAATAATATTTCATGTTTTTAGACATTACATTTCATAATGAAAATTTTCTCTTACAAGTGGGTGGTTATACTGAGGGATTCAACTTGTGTTCATTTTGTAGACATAGAACACCCAAACCCACACATGCTCCAGACTTCCAAATTGAAGGATGTGGACATCATCCTTGAAATGTCTGCAAGCTACCATTTTCCGCTCTATGATGTAGAGAACTAGGTCTTTCCTTGTTGGAATTTATAGACGATAAGTTTCATTACCTTACTTGTTGATGTATCTAAATTAACAGGGGTATTATGGGAAAGAAACATAATGAAATAGAAATTTATGTAAGGTCAATACCAACGTCTTCATATTTGTTGAAGTTGTGAGTTATTAAATAAAATCAAATTGGTGGTCTACACAATCTTTTCTATGTTATACACGAGAATTCTTTTTGGCAGGGAAGGTTCTATCTTCCACATGGGTTTTAACCTTTTTGTTAGTTAGAATGTTTTTCTCCTTCATACTCAGGAAGTATGATTAAAATATCATTGTTTATGCAACATATGTGCACTAGTCTAAGAACCAAATACTATATGTATGGAACTATTATTCAAGGAAGTTGCCATAGCCTGTCATGTAGGTGTAATGAATAGCATGAGATGTCCTAATACTTTTTCATGTAAGGGTAATGAATAGAGTGATTGAAAAATACTTTGAATCTTGATTATAGATGGATGATGAGGACTTATAGTTGGAAGATATTGTAGTTGTTTTTTTTTTGGAAGGGATCTCGAAAGTATTTAATTGTAGCAATATTATTTAAGTTGAGATTTCAACATGAGGTGGTTAAATTCCTATCAGAATAACATGCTAGGTCACTTGTGGTCCCCTGTGATATCTTAAATAGGCCATTGTTTATCTGTGGAAAAACATATCAGCAGGCATGAGTCCTTTATGCACAGAGAAAGAGTTCATGATTATGAATCTTGCATACTATTGTATATAAATTTCTTGTACTAGTGGTTGTTTTTTATTGAGTGCGCCAGTGTATACATGTCAGAATGACATCAAAGTAAATCAAAATGGTCACCGTCATTGTATTTTCTTTTTTATCATCGGGTGGCCTTTTTGCAAGTTTTGAAAAAAGTGTTTATCCTTTGTTGACTTAGATACAAATCACAAGAGGAGTCCTTATTTGGATCTTTGATCCTTCATTCAAACTACTTCCTTAGGTATTTTGAGTAAGAAACAATGTTGGGATTCTTATTATTTTATTAGAATTATAGATGATTCACTCTTAGTGTTAATATTTCCCCTTTCCCTAGTTCTTAAAGGGTTCTAGCTTAATGGAAGAGTGCCTGATTTACAAGCAGGAGGTTGAAGGTTTGATTCCTTCGTGCCCTAATAATATTGCTATATTGATGTTTTAAATAAAATATATTTTATTATGATTTATTATGGCTACAAGGGTGTTCTAAATTGACTTCATATGTCACTACGAGGGGGGTTCAAAACTGCCATTGTATGTTACAACAAGGGGGGTTCAAAACCCCCCTTGTAAGTTTATATGAGAGGGGTTCATAACCGCCCCCAAAGGCTTGTAAATAGTTTTAGGGGGGATTTCGAACTACCTCTATAGGTACCTACGAGGGGGGTTTATAGCCACCCCCAAAGGTTTGTAATGAGTTTTAGGGGGGGGTGAATCGCCTCCATAGGTGACTATGAGGGGGGTTTGAAACCGCCCCTGCAGGTACCTATGAGGGGGGTTTGTAACTTCCCCCAAAGGTTTTTGTAATAAGGAATTTTGGGGGGGGTTGGTACCACCCCCATAGGTATCTATGAGGGGATTTTAGATCCACCCTTAAAAGTCACTTTTTGGGGGGATTTATAACCGCCCCCAAAAGTCACTTTTAGGAGCAGTTTTTATCTCTTCCAAAACCATTGCTAAAATTCCAAACTTTTAGTGTGGATGCTATTAGGGGCGGTTTTGTAAAGACCACCTCCAAATCCAAAGCCACCCCCAAAAGTGAATTTTGGAGGTTTGAAAACCCCCCCTAAAAGTCAAATTTTTTGTAGTGAGGGTCCAACATATTCCATCAATTCAATACATTTTCCATAACTAACCATTATGCCATCCATGCAAAACAACCCTAAACCATGTAATGATGATGATGCATTTCGATATATCCTCTCATTCATGAAAAAATAATTGTTTAGTTGAGGAATATACTTGGGCACCCATTGTTTCACTATATGTCTATACCTCAAGGGCACCTCGATGTCGCCTATGGTCTCATCATCATAAGAACATGACCCCCCTTTAGTGAGAAAAAATTGCATATGTTTTTGGAATTTTCTTTTGATATTTTGACATCTAGTTTATATACATGGTGTTGACCTTTTGGATGTCTCACTTCCCTCTTGTATTCCTAAACTTCCATCACTTGAGGAAGACAGATCTAACAAATACATGTTTATTTATGTCTGCACCATGGGAAACATCATTCAATATTACATCTCACCAATGTGTTTCTCATGAAGTGTGTCTTGAATCAATAGTGAGCTTTATGGTTATTGTTTTCCATGAATGGTTAGGTGACAAATGTGGAACCTAGTAACTAAAGAAGAATTTATGACTCTAGTACAAATATAGATCCAGAAAAGTACTGTTGTAATAAATTCAAACATAATTTTCATCTCTTTCAAATTTAACACTCCATTGGTCACCGAGATAAAGTTGGTCCTTGAGATGAGTCATCAATTCCAATTTGCTCAAATTTACAACAGAAATAACCCTATGTGTCTAGCAAATGTCATATCTATACTTCTTTCATGCCAAGACACTCCAACAGTGAAGTTATGAACATAATATATAAACTTGGAAATTATTCTAGAATGGTCACTTAGGAATCCATAGGTTTTAGGGTGGTTACCATATTAAAACATAAAATAAAGTTGAGGACACTTAGAGTAGGGTATAAAATTAAGCCATGTGATCACATAACAATAAAACAATAAAAGTAATAAGGTTAATCCATCATACCAAAGGTGGTCAAGGTACCACACACAATAAGGGCATTGTAATAAATTCAATCACAATTTTCATATGTTTCAACTTTATCACTCCATTAGTCATTGCGTTAAAGTTGGTCCTTGAGATAAGTTATCAATTCCAATGTACATAACATATACAGTAACAAAATTGCAATGAATTTTAACTAATGAATAGTAATTAAAGATCAATAGTAATTCTATATAGATCTAGTTTGGATATATCTTACACTCAGACATTTTGAGTCATCTCTTCTCACTGTAAGGACAAGCTTCCAGAAGACATACCTTGAGATAGAGAGAGAGAGAGAGAGAGAGAGAGAGAGTTAGAGTGTTGATGGTTTAGGCTCACATTTCACGGTTGGAGCCCATGGGTTGGAGATCACGGTTCACATTTCACAACACAAGTCTAACATCCCTAGAAGAGGTACCATAATAAAACATAAAATGAAGTTGAATACACTCAGAGTAGGGTAACAAAGGTCATGTGGTCACATAGCAATAAAAAAATAAAACTAATAAGGTTAAGTCATCATACCAAAGGTAGTCAAGGTACCACACATAATAAGGGAGTTAGGACCAAGTAAAATATGAAGGACTATAAGTCAACCAAAGGGTCACAACAATATGGTATGGAAACCCCCTTTCCCACAAGACCAAGGTGTTCCATAAAAGTGGAGAAACAACCCCTTTTATCCATAGGACCAACAAGACCAATGTCTTTAATATTTTAGCTATCTCAAGGTATATTGTCACATATATTTTTATCATCATTGTATAAGCATAAGTAAATAACAAAAATAGATCCATAAAAGTATTGTTGTAATAAATTCAAACATAATTTTCATCTCTTTCAACTTTAACACTCCTTTGGTCATTGCGTTAGAGTTGTTCCTTGAGATGAGTTATCAATTCCAATGTATAGAACATAAACTATAACAAAATTTCATTAAGTTTAACTAATGAACAATAATTAAAGAACAATAGTAATTCTAGATATATCTAGTTTGGATCTACCTTATACTCGGACATATTGTGCCATCTCTTGTCACTGTAAGGACAAGTTGTCACAAGTCATACTTAGAGAGAGAGAAGGTTAAAGTGATATGGGATTAGGTTAGATATATAAAGTAACAAATCCTAGTCACCAAGTGAGAAGATCTCATTAGGATAGAAGCAATTATACTCATCCAAAACCACAAATAAGCACCCTAAAAGTCAGAACTCCCTCTAGCAGACATAACACCATTACTGACCTATAATATAGGGTTTGACATAGTCATTATTCATCTAGGATAGGGCACCACAGTCCTGGTACATCAGCCACAGTTCAACGGAGAAAGGGACACATAAGTCACAGTCACACATTCACGGTATATTAGAGAAGTGACACACAATCGTGATCCTCTTGATAAGGCCACAATCCCAATTTTAGGAGTTTTACCAATCAAAAACATAAAATAAATTTAAGTGAACTTAAGATAGGGTACAACATAAACATTAGTAAAATTACAATGAAACTAATTCACAGTAATTAAAGAGCAATTTCTAAACAGGTCTAGTTTGAATATGCCTTGTACTTAGACATATTGTGCCATCTCTTGTCATTGTAAGGAAACTCCCATACCCAGAAGAAAAAGTTGTACCGTAAAGGTGGAGAAACAACCCCTTTTAACCATAGTACCTGTTATCACTCCAGGAAACTCCTCTAGGTTGTAGCTTAAGGATGCTTGGTAACTTAATTTTTTTATGGTTTTCTAAGTGGATCAAGTCAAGTGACCTACAGGACCTCACACTCTCAAGACATGCATGAAAATCGATTAGGGATAAGGCTTCTAACTACCACTGTTCATAGGTTTGATAATATGGTGCAGAGATGGAGAACTTATCATGCTGGTAGATTCATACATGAAACATATATATATAAATGGCTAATCATAACAAGGAAGGTACTTATAATTCAAATCATCAATATGCCAATAGGATGACAGCTATCAGACATCAATTAACCCGAATAAACCTGAATAACACATTCAAGCATAAGCACAGAATAGATCGAAAATGGAAGTTGAACGTATGATAACAAAAGAGATTATATTAGGTCATGAGAAATATGAGAAGCTTGAAAATAGTAATGGTCTACAAGTCCCCAAAGTCAAACCCTTTCAATAACATAAGTCTTAGGATTTATATCCTTTACAAAAATATTCAGATCCTAAAAAATTGGATATGATTTACTAAAAATAGAAAAAATAATTGTTTTTGCATAATTAGGTCAAAAAACCCTAATTTAACTACTAGTCTATCTAACTATAGAACTCATTCACTATTTGAACCTTCTGATAACTAAAGTGAGTACTGGGAATAACTACCACTAGTCCTTTGCTTGATAAGTCACTGTTTTAATTTTTAGTGTTGGTGACCCTTTCTTCCTTTATGTCACTGCAAAACTGAAACATACCTCCCCTGATGTTTTCTTCAGCGCCTTTCATCTTTATAGTTCATCCCTGAGCTATTCATGTTTGCCCAAAATAGGTCCTTCGTGCCAAAATTTGATCCTATGCCTCTTTCTACTTTCAGTGGTTAAGAGGCCAAAATATCGGAACTGTTAGTTGCCGAAAGTGCTGCTTTTGGTGGCTAATGAACTGCCTTAGCATCTGCCTAAGCCACCGAAATCCCTGTTCTTCAAAAATTCTTAAGCCACCTCCAAAATCATTCTTTCAAGTTTGTTTTATTATCTTTTTTTATCCATCAGGCTCTATGTTAGGAAGGTTAGCAGTAGCTTGGCTTGATTCTGGAGGCTAAAGGCTTACTGCAGCTTCAGCTAGGGTTTCCAATGTGAGGTGAGTGCTAGGGTTTGACTTGGCATCCTTCATCTACAGCCTCTGAAGCCTAATCATTCTATACAGCCTTGTGTTGTCCTTCAAGTATCTTTTGTTCAATCTTTTTAGAAAGATATACCTTTCTCTCATCTCTTGGTAAGAGTTGTGTAGCAGCTTATTCCTCCTGGTCAATGTAGCATTGTTTTTCTTTATCTCTCTTTCTAAAATTTCCATTTCATACACTTTCCTCGGCAACTGATTTATCCTTTGTGTCTTGGGATTTCTAGAGGAAGCCTTCTCTGCTGGTTCATCTTGCTCTTTTGGTGTAGGTGATGGGAGTTCTTCAATCTCTGCTACAACTTGCACTGCTAGGTCAGCACCTTCCTCTCTTTCCTCTTCTAAATCTGAGTAGGGCATGTTCAAAATGTTCCCACTATGTGTTGTGACCTTCTGGCCTTTTTCACTGAAATCCGGGTTTCTTTTGACTTGATTGGCTTTAGAAGAGGAAGGAGGTTGTTCTGCTGTTGTTGGGGATATAACCCTTCTCTTCCTTTTCCCACTCCTTGGGGTGCTATATTTTTTTGCAGGAGACTTAGCCTTTTCTTCTGGCTGTAGGCCTGTTTCAAAGCCATTCCAAAAAAATAACTATGCCCATGCCATATTTCTCCTCTTCATCAATTCTTGGATCAAGAGTTGGATAAGATCATGATGAGACAATATTCCATCAATCTTGGTTGGCTGAGACTTCACCTGGTGTGCCATTTTTTCCAGGCTCCTGTGTAAGTAGAAGGGTAAATTAAGTGAGATTTTTCCTGTGAAGTGGTTCATCAATTTAAAATGGTAAATCATGGCCCTATTATATCTCCCTTCATAAGTTATGTAGACTACAATGGCCTTCAGTAATTGCTGTCACCTCTCTTCTAGCTAGGAGGATGGGACACTTTTCTTCCACACCACCCCTCTATGTTTAGGATTCAGATAATATCTAAACTCTACATCCTTTGTAATGATGGTTTTAAACCACTTCTCCTGAGTTCTAGGGAGTTCAGTTACTTCAGCAATTAGGGTTTCATCTATCATAAATTGTTCCTTACCTATGATTTCCTTGGGGCCATCGAAAGAGAGAGAAAATGCCTCAGCCACCTGCTGGTGTGAACCTTGAATTTTCTCACAAAACTTATAGCATCCAGCATCCTTGAAGAATTGGCAGACTTCTGGATGTGCCTCTAGGTAGCTAATGTCTCCCAACTCTTGCCTGAGACCAGGCCCTCCCTTCTTCATTTGCTGAATATACTCTTGGATACCTGCAAAAATCAATTCAAGTTCTATGGAAGAGTGTTTTTAGCAGGCTGACTCTCAGAGATGGTTTCTGGTGGTGAGGATTCCTATAATTGAAGGTGGAGTGTACTGGAGGATTGGGCACTGATTATGAGGGTTTTTTAACTTCATGAGTGATGCTTAGGTGAGAGGACGATGGCGTTGGTTGATATTTTCGAGACCCCTTTCCCAACAATCATGTTTAAAGCAACCTATATACCCAGTGGAGATCTTTTGCAGTTCTTTGTGCAGATGGAGGGAAGAGTAGGGTTTCCAATCACATCGGTCCTCATCAACTGAACAATGAACTCCTCAATCATTTACTTGTGCCTTGATGCAATATCCTGTCTTTTCGATGGTTTGTCATGCCCTCTGATGATCGCCATTGTGCCGACGAGCCTTGATTTGATAGGTTTTTAACAATTTCTCCTTTTAACCTTTTCAACGGTTAAGGGTCCTCAGGTAATTGTCTACTAGCCGCAGAAAACAAGGATTTCAGTGGCTAATTAAATGCTGACCTATTTTCCTAAGCCACCGAAACTAATTTCCAAATGGCGCTGTAAAACTTGGATTTCAGCGGATTGTGGTCTCTCTGGATATCTCCTTTTAACTGCCGAAAAACAGGCCTTTCAGTGGCTAATGAACCATCAAATCTTTCACCTAAGCCACCGAAACCAATTTTTCCCCAACGCCTTTTACCTGTTTTCAGTGGTTAATGCCCTCCTTCAATTGTTCACTAAGCTGCCGAAATCAACACTTTTCGATGGCTAATGAGCTGTTTGAAAGTATCGCCTAAGCCACCGAAAGTGATTTTACCAAATAATCGATCGGGCCAGCTTTCGATGGTTAACCCTGATCCTGCGTTAAACTGTTAGCTGCCGAAACAAATATTTTCAGTGGCTAATGAGTTGTTAAAAACCCCGCCTAAGCCACCGAAAGATAAAACTTCCAATTTTCTTAAATATAGCAAAACCAGAGACCCTCAATTTGTTAGTCATCTTTAAATCTTTCATAACATGACTCGAGTTATTCATACTATCAAAATAAATTTATTTTGGGAGATAACAGTAACAACAGGACCGATGACTTTAGTATTTTCTCTCTATCAAGCTATATTTTCACATATATTTTTATCCTCACTGTAATAGAAGAAGTAAATAACAAAGCTAGATCTAGAAGAGTGTTGTTGTAATAAATTCAAACATAATTTTCAACTATGTAAACTTTAACCTCCACTAGTCTCTTTCAATATATAAAGTTTTGTANATATTATTAGCATTAGCATTATATATATATAGATATATATATTTCTATATATATATATATATATATATATATATATATATTAAGCATTATATAAAGTGTTTACCATTATTGTTTGATTATAGATGTTTACCAGTCCATTGTTATCATTCGATGTTTATCGTTTCATTGTTCACATTTCATGGTTGCATGTAATTGGTTGGAGCTCACAGTTCACATCTCACAACACAAGTCTATCAACCCTAGAAGAGGTACCATATGACCTTTGGTACCCTACTTTAAGTGTACAAACTTCACAGCAACAATAACCCTATGTTGCGTCCAAAAATGATCATATCTATGCTTATTTCATGCCAAGATACTCCAAGAGTGAAGTTATGAACATAATATATAAACTTGGCAAGTATTCTAGAATGGTCACTTAACCAACCCTAGGTTTTAGGGTGGTTACCATAATAAAAAGATAAAATAAACTTGAGTACACTTAGAGTAGGGTACCACAGGTCATGTGGTTACATAACAACAAAACAACAAAAGTAATAAGGTTAAGTCATCATACCAAAGGTGGTCAAGGAACCACACACAATAATGGCGCTAGGACCAAGTAGAAGATGAAGGACCATAAGTCAACCAAAGGGGTCATAAACATATGGTAAGGCAACCCCCATACCCACAAGACCAAGGTGTACCGTAAAAGTAGAGGAACAACCCCTTTTATCCATAGGACCACCAAGACCAAAGACTTTAATCTTTTCTCTCTCTCAAGGTATATTTTCACATATATTTTTATCATCACTGTATAATCAAAAGTAAATAACAAATCTAGATACAGAAAAGTACTAATGTAATAAATTCAACATAATTTTCATATATTTCAACTTTAACTCTCCACTGGTCACTGCGTTAAAGTTGGTCCTTGAGATGAGTTATCCATTCCAATGTGCATAACATAAAATGTAACAAAATTCCAATGAAGTTTAACCAATTCAATCAATTACTTAGTTAAATTAAAGGTACAGTTGGTGATCAATTTCTAAGATGCATAATAATACAATAGTAAAAATAGAGTAAATTTTCAACATAGGTATATATGCAAAACAATAATACAAATTAAATATATTAGTTTAAAAGATACAAGTTACGTCATAGATCTTAGCATCCCAACAAGGTCAAGTCTGAGTCCTAACAACCCACAAGAATCATAGCTCTGTCCAATCATCTGGAAGCCGATAGAGATCACAACTCTATCCAAACACCTCATATAGGTCACATCTCAAGTTCAATGAGCACACACAAGGTCACACCACAATACAAGATGCATTCAAGAGTCATAGATCAGGTATCAACAACCCCAAGGGTCAATGACTAGCAGAACCTTGTTGAATGGAAACTGTGATAAGTTTCACCCCAAAACTGAAATGTTTCAAGCAAATCATGATGCATTTCATCTCTTTTAAATTTTAAAAATTGAATTTTTTTACCCTATCTTAATTTCACTTAACTTTATTTTATGTTTTTGATTGGTAAAACTCCTAAAATATAGGAATAGTTGAGTGATATTTCTAGAATCTTGTGATCCTTTCACCGACTGTGTATGCCCTCTAGGGTTGGGGTTGTGACCTTATGAAGAGGACCATGACTATGTGTCACTTCTCTATTGGACTGTGACTATGTGTCACTTCTCTCCTGGACCGTGACTGTGTGTCACTTCTCTGCTGGACTGTGGCTGTGTGACTATGACTTTCATGTCCCTTTCTCTTTTGAACTGTGGCTGATGTTCCAATATTGTGGTGCCCTATCCTTTATAAGCTATGAATATATCAAACCCTATATGATAGGCCAGTAGTGGTGTTATGTATGCTAGAGGGAGTTGTGACTTTTAGGGTGTTTCTATCCTAATGAGATCTTCTCACTTGGTGAGTGGGATTTGTTACTGTATGTATCTAACCTAATCCCATATCACTTTAACCTTCTCTCTCTCAAAGTATGAATTGTAACAACTTTTCCTTACAACTCTACATCTTTTAGGATTCACCTGTCATTATTTCTGTAATATATTCTATATTTAAGTATTCTCCAATAACATGTATACCATGGGATAAGTTGCATGGAAATTGTTATAAGTTTCACCCCAAAACTGAAAAGTATCAAGCAAATCATGACACATTTAATCTCTTTTAACTTTTAAAAATTAATTTTGTTGACCGTATCTTAAGTTCACTATCCTTGTTGAGTTATGACTATGTCAAACCTTAGATGATAGGTCAATAGTGGTGTTAAGTTTGTTAGAGGGAGATGTGACTTTTAGGGTGTTGTTATCCTAATGATATATTCTTTGTTGGTGACTGGGATTTATTATTATATTTATCTAACCTAATCCCATATCACTTTAACCTTCACTCTCTCAAAGTATGACTTGTGACAACTTGTCCTTACAATGACAAGAGATGGCACAATATGTATGATTATAAGGCAGATGCAAACCAAGACTATTTATAAATTCTAGCATAACCCCATAGAAATTTAACCTTATCTCTCTCAAAGTACGAATCGTGATATCTTGTCCCTACAGTGATGAGATGGCACAATATGTTTGATTCAAAGCAGACATATTTAGCAATTGTTCTTTAATTACTCTGAATTAGTTTTATTTTAATTTTATTACTATTTATGTTGTACCCTACCTTAATTTCACTTATTGATGATGAAGACACATACAAGACTGAAAAATAAATCTTAGTAACAATCAAATGTTTTATCTCACTTAAAACTAGAGTCACAACATGAGTCTAAGGCACCCAACAAGTCACAGCCCAGGTTTGTGGCATACAAACATATTAAGGTTCAAATATTGGAAAACAATAATGGTTACAATAGTAATAGGTCAGGGACTTAATCTAACATCAATAGTAATTCCTAGATCCAACTCTTGAGCGTCCATAAAGGTTACACTAGTACAAAAGATCACAACTCAATAGATACTAAGTCCTAGATCCAACTCTTGAGCATCCATAAAGGTTACACCAGTATAGAAGATCACAACTCAACAGATAAAAGAAACCACATTCATGGCCTAGCAAGAGAGGTTATCAGCAGTCACAATCAGACTTATAAAGATGGCATTCGGTCACGACCTAGTCCTAGCAGAGCCAAAAAAAAGACACATCCTATCACAACAATTACGACTAGCCAATAGAGGGATAATACAGTCATGGTCATCCCACGGTGGTTCCAAAAAAATCATGGTCAGGAAAATGAAAGTCACAACCTGCTAAGAAGAGGCCAACACAATTACGTTCAACCTAGAGAGGGTTACCAACATTCATGGCTAGCCAGGAATGGGCTAATACAGTCACAAACATGCCACAATGGCTCCAAAATAGTCATGACCAGGAAAATGATAGTCACGACCTACTAAGAAGAGGCCAACGAAATTACATTAAGCCTATAGAGGGTTGCCAATAGTCACATCCTAGAAGAGAAAGGACAAAAAGTCCACTACTTAATACCAGAAGGTCACAGCTCGACACGCGATACACCTGAAATAGTGATGCAGGAGCATTGTGGCATGCCAACAATGTGATGAATTGGTCACATGCTGTGGCACCTTTTGTGACCATTTTTGTGCTGAGTCATAATTTGAATAAGCGATGTAGGAAATCGTTGTGGATCACGACTCCCTGCATGGAGATCAAACCACCATTAGTTTGTTTCAGACAGGGATGTTTCATCATGCGTCATAATAGTGTTTATTTCAGTTGTAGGACCACTCAGGATAAGGTAGCATCTTTAGTTTAAATAGACCTATTAGAGATGTAGGAGGGGTTCTTCTCTTCAACATTTAGAATTTTGAGTTTGCAAAGAGAGGAAAGGATTGTGTCTGATTCCTTTTTGTAAATATTTTGAAGAATTGGAAGGAGAGAGATCCAAGCTGTGTGCATTTTACTTGGTTAATTAATAGAAGGATTAACCGTGTGTTAGTAGGATTGTTAACCATTATGCATGTGCTATGTCGAACTGTATATCTTGCAGAGCCGACTTCCGTTTCATGAATATTTGTGTATTTCAGTGAAGTGTTGATTTCACACATCCATTTCTTGCTTAAACAGTTGAAGTAGAGGGTAGATGCATGCATAAGAGTGTTAGGTTAAAGTATTGTGAAAATTGCAGGCTGGATTGATCAATTTCATGATCAATCGGTGCAACCTGTAGGTTTTATTCCTTAACAAGTTTTTGCAGAGAATGGACAGTGGAAATTGAGGCTGTAGATCAATATCTGACGATCCTGAAGTATCTGACACCAAGAGTTGTGAGGAAGTTAACAGATCTGCATAGATCTGATTCGCATCAAAAAGAAGAAGATCGATGGTCATGGAGAAGGCCACAAGGATCGAATGGCTAAGAAAGTTGCAGGGAAATATTTTTAGAAGGAAAGTTATGGGGGGGGGGACTTTGGAAAGTTGGCATCCCGCATCCCGCATGTGGAAACTCTATTGCAGAAATAGAGTTGCGAAAGCGGAATTGCGGAGAGCAATTTGGGAAATCGAGATCCCGCATCCTGCATCCCTCCTGCGGAAGGGGATTTGTGGAGGTAAAGCTGTGGGAGGGCAGTTTTAGAGCAGAATTTGGTCATTGGGATAAATTTTTCAATCCTGCTAAGTGTAAGAGCCATTAGATCCTGGAAGTGCTGGTTGGATTCAGTTGAGATCGACCCACCTGCACCAATTTTGGTATCAGAGAGAGGAAGTTGATATTTCCTATTGAGGAATTCCACAGCTGAGGTTGTGGGTAGAATTTTGAAGGATTAAGGAGAAGCACATGAAATAGAGAAGTATAGCCATAGGAGCCTGAAGAAAGAAAAGAAAGAGTGCTCAGGAGGTTCTAGATAGAGGACCAACATTATTGATAGACCAAGGGCCAAGGAGAGGCTTGGTGAGGTAAGTTGTAATAGTGTGAAGGAGAACTGTTATTGTAGAGGATTACAGTGGGAAAATGGCTTCACACATTGGAAGATCGAGAGGTCATGACAGAGGTTGACCAGGAGGGGACACAGAAGTTCTAGAAGAAATGAGGGAGTTAAGGGCACATTAGGAAGCAATGGAAATGGACAGACAAAGAGACCTAGAAGTAGGGGATATAAGTGAACCTGAAGATGAAGATAAAAGGGAATAACCTGTACCTATGCAGGAAACACCATAGTTACGATGTTTTAGATCTATTATGGGAGTGACTTCAGGGCCGAGACCGTAGTTTCCTACCTATTATGGGAGTCTCGTTTCAGAGCATCTCATTGAATGGATCAGCGATATGGATAAGTAATTTGAGTACAATGAGGTAGAAGAAGATAAGAGAGTCAGATTTGCTGTGACAAGGTTGAAAGGGCATGCATCCTTATGGTGGGATAGAGTCCAAGAAAAAAGACGAAGGAAGAATAAACCCTTGATAAAAACCTTGGATAGAATGATAGCAAAGATGAGGGCTAATTTCTTGCCCAAGGATTAGTAGTTAATTATGTATAGACAAGTATAGAACCTTAGGCAGATATTGTTAATAGTGAGAGAATACACTGAGGATTTATACAAAGTAAACCTAAGGGATGGATATGCACAAGAGTCAGCAGAAAAGGCTGCTAGATATGTGAATGGTATAAGGATGGATATCCAAGAAGAAATCAGCATGATTTCACCTAGAACAATGGACGAGGCATATCAGTGTGCCTTAAGGGAAAAAGAGAAGATAACAAGGAAGCAGAGATTCAATAGAGGTCATGGTTTAGCCAAAGGAAGAGGACAAGCAACGTGAAGAGGAATATTTGGACCACAGAGAGGGGAGTCCAATAACTCTAGCCAGCAAAAGAAGCATGGCAGGGGAGGTGATTCTAGCAGAAGAGGACCTTACTAAGGAGGTAGAGGTAGAGGATGAGGTAGAGAAGATATCATTAGATGCTACACATGCAACCAGTTGGGGAATAAGTCATTTGAGTGAATAGGAAAGGAAGATGTAGGGAAGAGAGGAGCCTATGTAGCATAGAATGAGAAACAACAAGAACAGTCGATGGTAGAAGAAGTCTTGCCAGAGACAGGAGAATATTTGATGATGAACAAGGTCTTGTTGAAACCTAAGAAGGAGCCAACGGATCCTGCTCAAAGGAAGTTGTTGTTCAGGACAACATGTAAAGTCCAATGGAAGTGCTGTAAGATGGTGATTGACAGTGGGAGTACTGACAATATTGTTTCCACAAAGATGGTGGAAAAGATGAGGATAAAGAAGACCAAGAATCCAGTTCCATACAAAGTATCTTGGTTACATAAAGAACATCAAATCATGGTGAGTGAACAGTGTGAAGTTGATTTTTAGATAGGACCATATAAGGACAAGATTTTGTGTGATGTTATGCCAATGGATGTTTGTCATATACTATCAGGAAGACTGTGGAAATTTAACAAGAAAGTAACACATGATGGTAGGAGTAACTGTCATAGTTTCGAGTAGAATGGGATAACCCATGTACTTCACCCTCTACAAGTGGGGAGCAGCAGGTTGAGGAGGCAGAGTTGAACTATGCTGTGGTGTGCAAACCAAGAGTGGTGACAGTTAAAACTAATGTGATAGATCTACCTGAGGATATTTAGGAGATGCTAAGTGAGTATAGGGACATTGTGGTTGATTATTTACCAAATGAACTACCACCAAGGAGGAATATAAGTCATCAGATTGATTTTATTCCAGGAGCCAATTTACCAAGAAAGGAAGCATACAGGTTGACACCCCAAGAGAATGAAGAATTGAGGAAGTAGGTCCAAGGATTGTTGGACAAAGGATTGGTTCAAAAGAGTCTGAGTCCATGTGCGGTATTGGCAGTACTAACACCAAAGAAGGATGGTGAGTGGAGGATGTGTATTGACTCCAGAGCGATTAACAAGATCACCATTAAATATAGGTTTCCATTACCAAGGATGGATGACATGATGGATTGCCTAAGTGGGGAAACATGTTTTTCAAAGATGGATTTGAAGAGTGGATATCATTAGATAAGGATCAGAGAAGCAGATGAGTGGAAGATAGCCTTAAAGACAAATGATTGGTTGTATGAGTGGTTGGTCATGCCATTTGGATTGTCCAATGCACCAAGTACCTTTACGAGGTTGATGAATGAAGTCTTGAGAGATTTCATAGGTACATTTGTGATAGTTTACCTTGACGACATTTTTGTTTTCATCCAAACATAAGAAGAACATTTGAATCATTTAAGATGTGTTTTGGAAAGGCTACACCAAGAAAAGTTGCTGATAAATGTGAAGAAGTGTACCTTCATGAAGACAGAGTTAGTATATTTGGGTTTTGTTATCTCGAGATATGGGTTGAAGATGGATCCAAAAAAGGTGCAAGCAATCATTGATTGGCATTCACCTAGGAACATATTTGAGGTAAGGAGCTTTCATGGATTGGCAAGCTTCTATAGGAAATTTATAAAGAATTTCAGTGGTATTTGTGCGTCTATTGTTGAGACAATTAAGAAGGAAAAACAACCATTTCAATGGACAGTAGACGCTGAAAGAAAGGAGCTTTCAGTTCTTGAAGAAGAGGATCACTGAACAACCAGTATTGAAGTTACCAGACTTCGACCACCATTTCCAAGTGAAGTGTGATTCTCGTGGAGTAGCAATCAGAGCTGTGCTTAGTCAGGAGGACATGCCTATAGCATATTTCAGTGAGAAGCTGAATGATGCAAAGCAGAAGTATTTGTCTTATGACAAGGAGTTTTTATGCTATTTTTCAAGCAATGAAGCATTGGAGGAACTACTTGATGCCCAGAGAGTTTGTGTTATATTTAGATAACCATGCATTACAATACATAATGAAGCAACCTAAGTTGAACCTGAAGCATGTCAAGTGGGTTGATTTCTTACAGAGCTTTACCTTTGTGTTGAAACACATAAGTGGATGATCAAACATAATAGCTAATGCCTTGCATAGGAGACTGCTAATCATGCAAGAAAATCAAATCCAAGTTTTGGGGTTTGAGCATTTGAGAGATTTGTATGAAGCTAACATTGATTTCTAGGAGGCTTACAGGGCTTGTAAGAATCCAGTAGAGATGGATAGAGAGCCATGGATGGAGTATACACTAGAAGATGGTTTACTCTTTAAAAATAGTAAGCTGTGTATACCAAAGTGTTCTATGAGAGAGAACTTGATACAAGAGAAACATAATAGAGGTATGGTAGGTCACTTTGGAAGTGATAAAAATTTTAGACAGTTGGGTTTGTTATCACTCCAGGAAACTGCTCTAGGTTGTATCTCGAGGATGCCTGGTAACTTAAAATGTTTTTAGGGTTTTCTGATATGGATCAAGTTAGGTGACCTATATAACCTTCCACTCTCAAGACATGCATGCAGCTCACTCAATTACAAGGGTTTTAGTTACAACTTATTCAGTAGTTTGACAATAAGGTGCAGGGATGGAGAACTCATCAACCTGGCAGACCTACATACAAAATAGATGCATATAAATGGATAAATCCTAACAAGGATGGTACTTATAAATCAAATCACATTAACTCACCAATAGGATGACAACTATTAGCTGTTAATCAACTTGAAAATAACCTAAATACACATTCAGGCATAAGTACAGTAAAGATAGAGATGATGGCTGAACAAATCATAACAAAAGAGCTTATATTTTAGAATGAACAAGATGAGAAGCTGACAATAAGATAGGTTTATAAGTCCCCGAAGTTGAACCTTTATTTAAAAACCGATCTTAGAATTTATAGCCTTTTTACAAAAAGTACAGATCCTGAAACTTCGATCTATATTTACAAAAATACTCAAAAGTGAAAGTTTTTCAAAATTAGGGTTTCAAACCCTACCTAACTATTTTTCTAAATATGGTGAAGATTTAGTTCATTGACTGAACATTAAATAACTGAAGTAGTTGCTGATGATCACTGCTGCTAGTCCACTGTCAGTTAATCCTTTGATTTCTCCTTGACAATTAGGGTTGATGACTTTGTGGCGCTGTTTTGTCATAATAGATCTAAACAGACCCTTTCTGATACTTCTGTTAGCACCTTTTATATTTAACTTACTTCCCTGAGCCATCTGCAGTCACCAAAATCTAGTTCTGTCTGTCAAAAACTCGCCTTTAAACCTCTGTCTGCTTTTGGTGGTTAAGCGGCCAGTCTATCAGAACCTTTAACTGCCGAAAAGAGGAAATTTCGGTGGCTAACTAAACATGATCTTTCTTTCTTAAACTACCAAAATCATTACCCCGTCACCATGTTGAATCTTTGCTTTTGGCAGATATCAACTATGTCAGAAACCTTTTTCAATCTGCCGAACAAACAACTTAAAACCCGTCGGTGATCGAAAGCTTTGAACACTAAGGATCATAACTTTAAACTTGAATTCCCCCGTAGTGGCGCCTATTCAAACCACTAACGAACACATCGATGATCGAAAGCTCTAAACACTAAGGATCAAAAATTTAAACCACAAGACTCTTTGTAGTGTCGGCGACATAAAGGACAAGCCCTCTAAAACGTCGGTGTCGTAGAGGACTAAATCTCCGGCCGCTGTCAAAAAATGTTCCAATGGAAGTCAAAAGTAAAGGCCACGGTTTGGAAAAAAAATAATTGTCGGGACGTTCGTCATTTCCCTTCCAAAATGTCGGCGGCATAGAGGACTAATGCCCCGACTCAATCTTCAACAAACCCCCGACAACGAAGAAACAAAACCTTTGAAAAATAAAAAAGACGTTAAGCTCTAAGAAACGAAACTCCACAGTCAATATGCATTGGCTAGCTAAAACGCCAAAAGGGTTTTGCACCTGATATTTATCTTCCATCTTTTAGAGTATATGTTGCACCCCTTTCTAATCTACCGAAAACGACCCTTTTTGGTGGCTAATGAGATGTTCTGAGCCTCACCTAAGCCACCGAATGTACCTTTATTGGTGCTACTTGCCACTGACTTTCGGCGGTTCAAAACCCTTTTATCTCTCTTTCTAGTTTGTCGAAAGCGCCCCTTTTCAGTGGCTAATGAGTTTTTATAGTCTCTCCTAAGCCACCGAAAGTGTTACTTTGACTCTGCTTGCTCAAACCACTTTCGGTGGTTTTCCTTAGGCCCACGTTCAACTATTTAGCCACCAAAACATAAGTTTTCGGTGGCTAATGAGCTATGATAGTCCTCGCCTAAGCCACTGGAAACTACAACTTGTGAAATTTTCATCCAAATAAAAAACAGAGGCTTTCAAACTGTTAGTGATATTCATATCGTTTATTGCATGAGTTAAATTATTCATACTATCAAAATAAATTATTTTGGGAGATAACATATTATATAGCTCCTACTTGGGGATGGGAACCTCCCAGTGAGGTCCTAAGAACCCCAAACCAAAATTCCTTTCCTAAAAAAGAATAATTAATATTATCTTCTGGTGTTCCATTGGGCATGGAGTCATTTTTCTTTTATAACTGACCCCCTGCAATCGTCCTGTAGCTCGCTTTGCTTATTCATGAAAACAACTAAAAATGACCTAGCTGCTCATATTAAGAGCTTATTTTCCTATCTACTCCTACTCCTAATTCTAATAAGTAGAGTCTCCTTATCATGTGACATCACGCTTCCAATGAAGCCAGGTCAGAAGCTGATCTGCTGAACTTATCCTTGATCTTGACCTGAAAAATAAATGAAACCCTAGCATGCAAAAATGTAGGTTCGAAGGGTGACAGAACCAACTATCATCTGAGAAAAATATTTTGATATCTATGCTGCTCATAAGTTCCAGAGAGTCAGCAAAGGGGTTCGAAAAGCCAACAAGAAATACCTTTTTATGCTGCTAATCTTTTCCTTCACTAATGTCAATGTTGAATGTGGACTTCTCAACCTTTGTCAGATCAAAATGCAAGCTCAGCAACTGATATGAACCTTCTTATTCTCTTATGATCAGATCTTGATCATCAATCATTAAAATTTCCTTTTGAGAATAGTGCTCACAATAGGATGATAAAATAGGGTTTACATCATATGAATAAAAACCAGTTGAAAACATATAATTGCCTATACAATCATTAGTTATCATAGGCTCATCTTGGTTTGTAAACTGATCATAAAATACAGATTCATACCTATCTTGGGAGTGCTTTGCAAACACTGAAGAATCTAATTCTAAATCTGAAAGGAGCTCACATGCTTGCTGCTGTTCCAAATCTGCTTCAGACTCATAATCTTCCTGTTCAAAATATGAATCATACTGATGTTTATTTGACTCAGGTAAATGATGGTTTTAAAAATCAAACTGCTTTGGGATTCTCCTGGAAGCACAAATTTTTTCCTCACCTCTAAAGCATCTTCAAACATAATGCTTAAAGATGAAGATTTCCTTTCTAGTAGAAGAAGGGCAAGTTTTGAATGTAGTCCTATCACATAATATATAATGGCAGCTGTCTCTGTGGGCCAGATCTCCAAAGGCATATCATGATAAGTGTTGTAGAATCTTCGGTTGAAGATAGGCAAAGTTTCATCTTCCTCTCTCTTCAAAGCATAGAAATCAGTGAGATACAAATCAAGAGATTTGTTCTCACCCCATTGCTTCAAAAATGCATCAGTGAATTCTATCCAAGAGCCAATAGATTAAGCTCTTAAATTATTGAACCATGTAGCAACATCTCTAATCAATGATTTAGATAAAAATGTCATGATTACATCCTCATGAAGAATTTGAAAATGGTCAAGAAAATATTCGAAAGATTCCAAGTGCCTTTCTGTTGAAGTTTGATTCTCTCTGAAAAACCAAGGGAGACATTCATAACAGTCAAGAGGATAAGGATGAAGCTGAGAGGGCAGTTTTAATGGCTTAAACATCTTCATCCCAATTTTGATTTGAAAGGCTATGGGCTGATCATGAGGGATAACAATCTGCTGACAAGGTTCAACGGTTATGGTAACGAGTGTTGAGCTCTGCATAGGTTTTGAATTAGTTTTGGTTTCTTCAAGGTTACATGGCTGATCAGATTTGAAGGTATTTGAATACAAAGGTCATTTTTATAAATGAGCTATGGCACAAAGACTGATTCGCCTTCTACAATACAAGCAGGCTACAAATATTCTTCTACAGATGGATTTATAAAAGATGGCTAATAATCTTCAGAATATATAAAACATAGGATAATTCTTTTAACATGTGAATGGAAAAGTATAAAGGAGCTGATAAAAAATAACAACAGTTCATAAAGTAAACTGCTGAACTAGTACCTGGATTTTGACTTTAGCCTCTTCATCTTTTATCAACTGGGTCCTCCCTAGTGGAGATTTATTAAATTCGAATGGATCAGGGAAATAGAAGTCTTTTGAAATATTCCCTAGCAGTAGGGCTAGGCTTTCTTCTCCCTCTATCAACAAATCTGATCTAGGCATCCTTGCTGCTCTGGAAATTTTCCTTTGTAGAACCCTTCCTTTTCTAATGATCTTCTCTAGGTTTACAACAGGTGTTGCTGGTGGCCTCTCTTGATTTTCTTTGGTATGAGCCCTTTGCAGAGCCACAGTTCTTCAATGGATTCGCCAGGGATGATATCTTCACAAGCAACAGTGCTTGAAGATTCCTCAACCCTAAAATTTTCTAATTTACTTATAAAATTATGAGAACTAGATGCTTCAACATGAGAAGATTGAAATGGAGGTCTATTTGATATAACAACAGAAATACCTCTTGGAAATACCTAATTTAACTCCCCTTGCAGCTCTGGAGGTATGTCTTAGTGAAACCCTAGCTCCTCTCAAAATCTCTTCTGGATCTGAAACAAGTGTTACTGGTGGCCCTTTAGGGTTTTCTCTGCTACTTGGTCTTCTTGAAGCCACCTTATTTCAATGGAATATCTAGATAGATGATTACAACCAGAATAGTGTCCAAGCTTTGTCTATCATCAAATCAAGGATCTATGTCATCTCCCAGGGAAGCTGAGCTTCAGTCTCCTCTCCCCGACAATGGCACCAATTTGTTATCACTCTAGGAAACTCCTCTAGGTTGTAGCTCGAGGATGCTTAGTAACTTAAAATGTTTTTAAGGTTTTCTGATATGGATAAAGTCAAGTGACCTATATAACCTTCCACTTTCAAGACATGCATGAAGCTCACTCAATTACAAGGCTTTTAGTTACAACTTGTTCAGTAGTTTGACAATAAGGTGCAGGGATGGAGAACTCATCAACCTGGCAGACTTACATACAAAACATATGCATATAAATGGATAAATCCTGACAAGGATGGTACTTATAAATCAAATCACATTAACTCACCAATAGAATGACAACTATTAGCTATTAATCAACTTGAAAATAACCTAAATACACATTCAGGCATAAGTACAGTAAAGATAGAGATGATGGCTGAACAAATCATAACAAAAGAGCTTATATTTCAGAATGAACAAGATGAGAAGCTGACAATAAGATAGGCTTATAAGTCCCCATAGTCGAACCTTTATTTAAAAATTAATCTTAGGCTTTATAGAATTTTTACAAAAATTATAGATCCTAAAACTTCGATCTATTTTTACAAAAATACTCAAAAGTGACAGTTTTTCCAAATTAGGGTTTCAAACCCTACCTAACTATTTGTCTAACTATGGTGAAGATTTAGTTCACTGATTGAACATTAAATAACTGAAGTAGTTGCTAATGATCAATACTGCTAGTCCACTATTAGTTAACCCGCTGATTTATCCTTGACAATTAGGGTTGATCACTTTATGGTGTTGTTTTGTCATAATAGATCTAAACAGACCCTTTCTGATACTTTTGTCAACACCTTTTATCTTTAACTTACGTCCCTGAGCCTAAGGTTCTGTACCTGCCTATACAGAATTAATTAGTAATCTTTGGGAAAGAAATATCCCTCATATTTTCCACCATTCTATCCCAACTTTTTATCAATGGCTTATTCTTCCTCCTTCTTTCTGTTTGCACACTATCCCACCACAAGGATGCATGCCATTTCAACCTCGTCACAGCCAATATGACTCTCTTGTATTCTTCTACCTCATCGTACTCAAAGTACTTATCCAGCTCACTGATCCATTCAATGAGATGCTCCACGACGAGACTTCCATCATAGGTAGGCAACTCTAATCTTGGCCTTGAAGTCGCTCCCAGAATATATCTGAAGTATATTAACTCTGGTGTTTCCTGCATAGGTGCAAATTCTTCTCTTTTCTCTTCATCCTTAGGTTCACTTACATCCCCTTCTTATGGTTCTCTTCATTTGTATGTTTCCATGGCTTCCAGACGTGCCCTTAACTACCTCATTTCCTCTAGAACTTTTGCATTCCCTCCTGGTCGACCTATGTCACGACCTTGTGCTCTTCCAATGCATGTAGCCATCTTCTCACACTAAGCCTCTATAATAACAGTTCACTTTCACACTGTTACAACTTAACTCACCAAGCCTCTTCTCATCCCTTGGTCTTTTGGCAATGTTGGTCCTCTATCTAGAACCTCTTGAGCACTCTTATTTACTCTTTCTAGGATTCTACGACTATTCCTCTCTCTTTCATGAGTTTCTCCTTGCTCCTTCATAAATTCTACCCACAACCTCAACTATGGAATTTCTCAATAGGAAATATCTTCCAGCTCTAATACCAAAACTAGTGCAGGTCAGGATCGACCTTAGCCAACCCAACCAACACTTCCAATATCTAGTGGCTCCTACACTTAGCAGGACTGCCCAATTTAACATAAGGGGCCAAATTCTGCGCTAAAATTTCCTCCCTGCAATTTTTCCTCTGCAATCACCGTTCTGCAACTCTGTTCCCACAACAAAGTTTCCATAGTCAGGTTGCAGGATGCGGGATCTCAAACTCCCGAAGTCGTGCTTTGCAACTTTCCTTCTGCAATGGCCTTCCCGCAAGCGGGTTGCGGGTTGCGGGATGTGGGATGCCAACTTCCCAAAGTTGCTTCCTTGCAACTTCCTCTCCGCAAATTATCAGCTGTCAGATCTTTGTAGCCTTCACTCTAACTGTGGATCTTGTTTTTGGTGCATACCTCATAGATCTTCGCGGATCTGTTAACCCCCTCACAACTTCCGTTGTGGGATTATTTTGGACCATCAGATCCTTATCTGCGAACTCAATCTCGATCGTTCATTCTCTACAAAACTTGTCAATGGAGTAAAATCTATGGGTTGTGCCAATTGATCATGAAATTGATCAATTCAGCTTGTAATCTTCCTGATTCTTTATCCTAACACTCTTATGCATTTATCTACACTCTACTTCATCTATTCAAGCAATAAATTGATGCGTGAATTCAATAACTCCACTAAAATACACAAATATTCAGGAAAATGTCGAAGTCGGCTCTGCAAAGATACACAGTTCAACACAGCACATGCGCAAATGACTAACAACCCTACAAACACATGGTTAATCCTTCTATTAAGCAACAAATGAAAATGCACACAGCTTGGATCTCTCTTCTTCCGACTCTTCAAAATATTTACAAGGGGGAATCAGAAACAGGTCTATCCTCTTCTCTGCAAACACAAAATTATAAATGTTGAAGAGAAGAACCCCCTCTACATCTCTAAATTGTCTATTTAAACTAAACTACTACCCCTATCCTAAGTGGTCCTACAGCTGAAAACAAAACACTACTACTCATGATGAAACGTCCTTGTCTGAAACAAACTACGGGAGGCTTGATCTCCACGCAGGAAATCGCGATCCTTAATGATTCCCTACGCCGCTAACAGACTATGACTCAACACAAATGTTTACAAAAATATGCCACAACATGTGACCAATTCATCACATTACTGGCATGCCACGATGCTCTTGCATCAATTTGACAAGGCCAAATTCATAAAAGTTGAACAAGGAAAAGTAGAGATGCCATTAGAGCTTCAAGAGGGTAGTAACAAAGCTTAGGAGGAGCTAAGTCAGGTAAATAAATGACTAAGATGATTGATTAACAACAACAGTCCTGTCCAATTCGCCATGAAGAGTAGTAATGCAGCAATACTACCAAATGAGGCCACCATTATCTAATTAAGAACCTCCAACCCCAATCAAAACCAAAAACCCATACACATACCATCAACTAAAATTCCAAGGGTCCATCAAAATCCCATCATTTACATACCACATCCCAACAAAATCCACCAATCCACAATAAATTTGAATGGAAAAAAGGTGAAAACATTACATAGTCCAAAGCCATCAACCTTGAACCCCAAAGAACTATGAGTTTTGTGTCACCCACAGATTGTGTTCCAAAGGTAAAAGATGCCAAAAGAATCCACTTTTAGATATAACCTAACCTAGAAATGTATACCCACATTTCTTAATATTTTTTTTGTCAATGTGAAGGTCCTATAGGGTGACGTAGAAGGGAATGTACAAGAGGCTGCAAAATTGGAGTGTTGACATTGTAAGGGCAACCCTTAAGGGTGAAATGGGAGGCTGCCACTATAAGGGAAGCCTTAATACTAGATGAAGTGGCAACACACATGCACATGATAACACACACTCATGCATACACCCCATGTTTTAACCTTTGACAAATAAAAACCCAACTTCATCCATTTACATTGTTTCAAAACTACATGGACAATGGAGAAAAAAAAGTATTACAACCATTCATAAATTGGATGATGACGCTTTTCCCAAAAAATAGGGCTTTCACCATAGATTAAAAAACACTAGGGATTTCACCGTAAATTCAAACAAATTAGGGCTTTCACCATAAATTCAAACAAATTAGGGATTTCAAACCAATTAGGGATCCCAATGCTTACATGTTTATCCATGAGAACTCTGAACCATGAACACTGAGCTCCAACCCCTGAGCTCCAACCAGTGAGTTGCAACCATGAGCTCAAACCCTTGAGCTCCATCTATGAAATGTGAACCGTGAGCTCCAACCAATGAGTTGCAACCGTGAAATGTGAACTCTGAGCTCAAGCCCTTGAGATCCAACCATGAATTGTGAACTTTGAGATCCAACCCTTGAGCTCCAACTGTGAATTGTGAATCGCGAGCTCCAACTAGTGAGTTTCACCCATGAAATGTGAACTATGAGATATAACCCATTAGTTGCAACTAGTGAGATACAACCGTGAAATGTGAACCATGAGCTCCAACCATGAAATGTGTTAACCTCAAGTTCCAACCAGTGAGCTACAACCATGAAATGTGAATCTTCGGCTCCAACCTGTGAGCTCCAACCATAAAATGTGAATCGTAAGATCCAACTATTAGATGTGAACCGTGAATTACAACCAGTTAGCTACAACTGCAATAGTGAAATATGAACCATGAGCTCCAACCAGTTACCTACAATCGTGAATTGTGAACAGTGAAACAATAAACGTCGAATGAGAACAGTGAAATGGTAAATGTCGGTAATAAAAAAATAATGGTAAATTATTTATATAGTGCTTAATATATATACTAATATATAATGATAATGCTAATAATATACTAACACAATATGATACAAAACTTTGAATGTTGATTATTTTTTTAATAATATTTTTTAAACAATTATAAATGTAAATACATAAGTAAAAATAATGATGACTATGATGATGATAATGACGATGACGATGACGATGATGATGATGATGATTATGATGATGATGATGTTGATGATAATGATGATGATGACGATGATGATTACGGTAATGATGATGATGATGACAATGGTGATGATGATGATGACGATAAAGACAATGAGGACGAGGGTAATGATGATGATGATGATGATGATGATGATGCTGATGATGACAACGATGATAATCAGAATCATGATGACAATGAGGATGGTGACGATGAGGATATTGATGACAATTATGAAGATGAAAACGATGGGGATGATGATGATGATAACGAAGATTAGGATGAGGATGATGAGGATGATGATGATGATGATGAGGATGATGAGGATGATGATGATGATGGTGATGATGATGACGACAATAATGAAAATGAGGACGAGGATGCAGATGAGTATGATGATGATGGTGATGATGATGACAATGATGAATATGATAATGACGATGGTAATGGATACATTGATGACAAAAAAGACGACGACGACGACAACGACGATGATGATGACAATGATGTTGATAATAATAATGACGACGACAATGAATATGAGGATGATGATGATGGTGACAGTAATGATGATGATGATGATAATGATGAAGACAATGATGAAGATAAATACAATGAGGATGAGGATGAGGATGAGGATGAGTATGAGGATGATGATGACGCCGATGATGATGAGGAGGAGGATGAGGATGATGATGATGTTGATAATGCCGATTATGATGAGGATCATGATGACAATGAGGATGGTGGCGATGAGGATATTGATGACAATTATGAAGACGACAACAATGGGAATGATGATGGTGATAAAAAGGATGACGATGAGGATGATGATGACGACGATGAAGATGATGATGATGATGACGATGACTATAATGCCAATGAGGATGAGGATGAGGATGAGGATGATGATGATGATGATGATGACAAGGATGATGATGAAAATGATGAATACGATGATGACGATGATGACGATGACGACAATAGTGATGATGACGATGCAGATGATGATGAAGAGGAGGATGATGATCATGATGCCGATGCTAATGATAATGATTATGATAATGATGATAATGAAAATGAGGATGATGATATGATGATGATGATGGAGTTAATGATGATGATGATGATAATGGTGAATGAAATGATGAAGATAAAGACAATGAGGATGAGGACAATGATGACGATAAAGATAATGAGGATGAGGATGATGATGACTACTTTGAGGATGAGGATGATGATCATGATGATGATTATGATGATGACGATGTTGATGATAATGATGATAATGAATATGATTATGACAATGAGGATGACTATGACTAATCGGTTTGAGGGAAATCAGAAGGGGAAAAACAACACCAACTTTCCCACTAGGAAGTACTTATGGTATGAATTATCTCGATCCATTTTTATGAGGTGGTGAAACCTTTTTTATTTTAAATTTTAATTAGAATCAAGTAAAACCAACTAGTGATAAATTGAACATAATAATAATTACATGTTTGCAGCTACTTAAAAAAATGGACATCACAACTTTATTTTTCAAACAATTATTCGATGCAAGTAACACCACTTTCTTCTAGAACATATCTCATTACATTACACTAATCATGCTTAACCCAAAACACCTTATATTATGGTGTATTTATTATTTATATTGTTCTCTGCATAGATTGCTGCCTCAATTTTACATGGACACATAGCTTGAACAATAATTTCCATGCAAAAAAAATTAAACTTTTCCCCTTAACTATTTACTAGGTCACACTCACGACTTTTATGTGGAATTGGGGCATAAATTTCCAAGTTATTGTTGTACTGAAGAAATATTTCATAATAACATGATCTTATTTTGTAGGAATTCTCGAATACCATGATAAGAATAATCACTCGAAATAGATATTGTTACTAAGATAATTCTCACGAGCATAAACATGAAAAATAGAGAAAAGAAAAGAGACTGAATCACATGAATGAAGAGATAAATATTGGAGTGTATCCTTCCATTGAATAATGATGAATAATAGTGTACATAAATAGTACATCTCTCAAAGGTAAAATAAAGTTGTATTGGAGACAACTCATCAAGCTAAAAAATATAGACTTACTAAATATGATAAACCCCCATAAGTGGCTAAAGCACTTCCCAAATCAGTCAAGAACCTCATGAATTAGAAAAAGCATGAGTGATTTGTCAAGAGTGATGGAAAAAAATGATAATCCTATAAAATGGAGAGAAAATCATAGAGGATGGGTTGGAAACAAAAGATAGTAGTTTCCTAGTTGGCTAGCTTTATCTTATCCATAGAAAAGTTGGATAAAAGAATAATAAGGAAGAGTCTGCAGGAAAGCGTGGTTACTAATTCTGGTAGCCAATAAAGTGGTCAATATCAACCTAGAATTAGTATTAAATCATTCTTTGGGTATGGATGGAAAGTGTTGACTTTTTAGTGCAAGTGGATGCCAACTATCTAGGCTAGTGGGTAGGAAATTAATCAAAATTGATTAAATATGTTATCCTAAGTTATGAAGTGGGTTTATTATATTCCCACACCCCCGTTTAAGTCTAAATTTATGAGGATATATAGGTGTATGAAGGGCCCAGAAACAAGTCTATGGTCATCCTTTACAATTATTCATGTCCAGAAAAGTGAGGAAAGACGCAAAACCACAAGGGAAAAACCTCCCTGAAGAAAGGATGAGGAACACAAATTTGAACAATATGTCTTTAACATATATTTATATTCACTTAAATGAGTCGAATTAAATAATTCTTGGTGAAATAATTGATGAATAAATCATGAACTCCATGATCATGCGCTAGAGTGTAGAATCTGCAAGAAGGAAGTGGAGAGGATCTTGGTATCTCATCAACTAATGAAGTAGGAGAATTATATGAATGCTTCTTGGTGCTAACAAAATATGATATGAAAAAAATATATGAAATGGAAAATATATCTGTGCATACTCCTTCCCAAAGAGTACAAAAATTAAGACAATTTGTTACACACTCAATTCCCTGAATAACCGCAAAATTGTGATGTGAATCACAAGTAATTCTTTGAATCTGATGTACGCCTTCCTAGATATGATATGATGCTAATAAGACTGTGATATATCAGAAAAATTATCATATAAAACAACAAAGGTAAAGGCTTCAGTGACTAATGTCATGGATAACCAACCAGTGAAATATAAGCAAGAATTCATACCACATAATATAAGTAACATTGCACAAGAGATCAATGAGGAATCAACTAGTGAACTTGGGATTTGTATAGTCTTAGGATTATTCAAAGGTGTGGTAGATGGTATGGATGGTGGTATGAATGATGTCATGACATGTATATAATCTTGAAAACATGATTCTAAATAATAATTATTATGGAGTGAGGAAGAGTTGCTTAAAGACAAGTCAGGATCTAGTGAAAAATCAAAATTATTGAGAGATGAATCTAGGAGATTGATAGGTGGGTTATCAAAGAAAGGTTCTAATAGTTTGGATTATTATATATCAAAAAATGAATCTATATCAGATATATGAGGAAATTATTTAAATCTGGCACTCAAGGCATAGTTTATATCACCTTCGAACTACGCACTATGACAGTGTTTTGAAGAATCAATAGGCTTCTCTAGCTCATCTGGAACTTCGATGTTGTGTTTCTCAAGAAGCTGATACATGGTGTCCATATTCTTCTTAAAAAATTTCCTCTCTGGATGAAATACTTTATTGCAAAAGGAAAACTTGGATGTGCTTGCTTTCTTCTTAACCTTCTTCATTGAATCTTCATCAGTAGGCTTCGAAATTTCATCTTCAATTTTTGGCTTTGGCTTCTTCTCTTTCACATTTTTCTTTTCTTTGGATTTAGTATTATTGCTTCCTTGAACTATGAGAGCATGATCATTACCCTTGAAATATCTAAGATCACCCATCTAGAACAATTTGTCTTTCTCCTTTGTTAGTGAATCAAATAAAGTACACAAAGAAGTAATTTTGCAATTAGAAACAACAATCCTAGTAGCATGAAAACTTAAAACAAACATAAAAAAAAGTATTCATGACCCAATTTAGAAAGAATGGAAAGGATTAATTGATCATATTTCTTCTCAATCTAAAAATGTTTGAGAATTATAACAAGTGACTTGAATTTGGTGAAGAAACTCTCATTAGAATCGAAACTACTTAGACTCATCGAGAATAACATAATATCCAACTGATGTGCTCTTAACTCATCTTGAACTCCAAAGAGAGACTCAAGTTTTCTCCATACTTGGTTTGGAGAGGTCAAACTATCTAGATGAAAGAGTACATCAAGAGAAATAGATATGAAAAGCAATCCATAGGCTTCATCCAATCTATTATGTCACTTAGCTTTCTCAATCATAGCATTGGGCTCATTATCCAAAGCTAGAGTAACTCTGTATAGTCCCTTATTGCGCAATAGAATGCCAATTTTGACTTTCCATTTGTGATAGTTGAAGGGAGTCAGGATTATAGCTGAAGGAGAATCCATGTTGCTAAGTTTATTCCTCAAGAAGAAACTCTCTGCAACCTGCAAAAAATAAAACTAGTAGAAAATCGTGTAAGCTAAACAAGCTCTACTTTAGAAAAGGATAGGAGACTAGATGTGCTCCTTAGCTATGTAGAAATTGAGTAACCTTGAGCTCTGATACCATGTATGAATGCTCAAATACCATGTATAAATGAAAGTTCCAATGCTATGAGTAAATATACTAAGAATAAGCACTGGAAATAGATCTTGATACTAAGATAATTCTCACAAGAATGAACAGGAAAAATAGAGAGAAGAAAAGAGACTGAATCACATGAATGAAGAGATGAATATTGGAGTGTATCCTTCCATTGAATATTGATGAATAATAGTGTACATAAATAGTGCATCCCTCATAGGTGAAATCAAGTTGTATTAGAGACATCTCATCAAGCTCAGACAGATAGACTTACTAAATATGATGAACCCCCATAGGTGGCTAAAGCACTCCCCAAATCAGTCAAGAACCTCACGAATTAGAAAAAGAATGAGTGATTTGTCAAGAGTTATGGAAAAATGTGCCAATCCTGGAAAATAGAGAGAATATCATGGAGGATTGGTTGGCAATAAAAGATAGCACTTTCCTAGCTTAATAGCTTTACCTTATCCATAGAAAAGCTGGATGAAAGCAGAATAAGACAGAATATGCAGGAAAGCGCAGTTACTAATTCAGGCAGTCAATAAAGTGGTCAAGATAAAACCAGGATCAGGATTAAAGTGTTCCTGGGGTATAGATGGGAAGTGTTTATTAGAGCATTATGCTTCCTAGTATCATGGTCACATACACCTAGGACACATTTTCATTTGTTTTGTACTTATTATATATGGTCCAAAACTAGGTTGTGTTGGTCAAGCAAGGTATTTTGATGGTTTGGACTCATTAATGTACCCATGCACCCATATTTGATCATTCTGGAGACACATGCATGCTCATTTATGATTTTTTAGTCGTTGGTGTGCTCCCACTCCTTAAACAAGAAAACTGGTTGACGAGAGGCACTCATGCATTGTACTTTGGGTGTTTTTGGTTCTTTTGGCCCATTTATTGCTGCCTAGAGCCTCTCCCACTCACCCATGCACTCCACCATTCCTGTCATACCATCATTTATGTCCTAGCATGCTTAAACCACACTCACATAGCCATTCGTGATCGTTTGAGGTGGTTTGGGAACTCATTGGTCCACTTAGGGGGTTTGAGGTCCAACCTAAGAATTCCACATGTATGCATCCAATTTTCCTCCAAAGGGTAATAATTTTCTCCTATTTTATAATAATTGTGTACCATACATATTTACATGCTGGACAGTGAGAATAAACTCAGTTATATTCACCATTTCTATGTGTTAATTTTTCTCTTTTCATTGTTTTTCTGCATAATTTGTGAATATATTTAGTTTTGAGGATTCCTTTATCTCCTACATATTGTTGCGATTCATATTTTCACATGGTATCATGACTCTTTGGAGCTGCAAATTGAATTCATATACTTTGAGTTTCTATCTAGGGTTTCTTCCATAAAAATTCGAGTGTTTGCATTGCAGGTAGTTTTAGTGTCTTTGTCACTCAACGCGCAAACAAAAATGGAGCAGAGTCATGCCATGATTACCCCATTCAACTATTTCAAATGTAAATCCTAAATGGTGATCCAACTGAGGCCAAAATGCCTCTACATAGTCACCATGGGGACTGAGAATGAGCCCAACTCTGTTGTGCAACAATCAAAGTACTTCAACCCATTGGTTGAGGTATTCATGATGCTTTGTCTTAGTATATCAAGGGAACTTCTCTTCCATGTAGAAATTCTTACCACACCCAATGAATTTTGGCTCAAGATCAAGTTACTATTTGGGAATACTGATGAGATGAGGGTACATCAACTCGAAAATGAGTTGATCTCACTGAGCCAAATTCACTTTGAGACAATCTAGGATTTCTTCCCAAAGTTCAAATCATTAGTGCTTCAGTTGAAACAATATGGCATTGAAAAGAAAGAGGAGAATATTATATTGTACATTCTTTCAAATCTAGGACCTAAGTATTTATTTTTTGTCTCCACATTCCACTCAGGCAAGTTGTCAGTTCAAAATTGGAGAATGCCTTCACCAGAAGACTTCATGGAGTCTCTGACTCAAGAAGAAGATAATTCAGTGCAAATGGGTACCATAAAATCCACCAAGGATAAATACATTAATGCAAGAGTTTCTACTCAAACCAAAGGAAAGAAGAAATCCAAATATTTGAAGCAGCAAGAGAAGAAGTAGGAGAAGCCCAAATCTTCAGATGGGAGTTTGAATCCTAGAAAGGACAAAGAAAAGAAAAGGAAGATAAGAAAAAATGCACTTATTGTCACAAAGTTTGGAATCCGAAGCATTCATGCATGAAGAAAACCATTGACATGATGGCACAACTCCTTGAGAAGAACAACATCCCACTTCTAGAAGGCGCAAGGAAGAAATAGGGAGGTTCAAGCTCAAAGAACAAAGATAGATGCCATGCTTTGGTTGTTGGATCTCCAGGATCTTCTTCCCTCATCATAGATTTGGGTGACTCAAGGCACATGGATTCCATGTAATATTCCTTCTCATCCATACATCCTTATAGTGGCCCATCCATCCTCATGGGTGATGACTATGAGATCCAAGCCAAAGGGATTGGAAGGATCGATCTAGAAGTTGGGTACTTCAACAATGTGTTGTTTGTTCCTAATCTTGCATCAAACCTACTCTTTGTCTATCAAATGAAACACATAGGTACAGATAACAGAGTAAAATTTACTCAATATGATGTTGATATCTTCAAAATATCTATAGGCCAAGTTGTTGCAGTGGGTTTTGCTAACCATGATTCGAGAATGTATAAGTTCTCTCACTCCCTCCCTTAATCCCAAGGGAATGTGCTCCTGTCACATTCCAATGAGATCATAAAGTTGTGGCAAGAGAAATTTTGACATCTCAATTACAGGTACCTCCAAGAACTAAACAAGGAAATCATGGTTGAAGGGCTTCCTACCATCAATTTTTCCAAAGGCACAAGTTGCAAAGGGTGCATAGTGGGGAAACATATTGAGCGCAAATACAATAATGGGAAGGAAAGGAGGGCTGTCCAAGTTCTTGATCCGATCCATTCAGATATGATATCACCTTTTCCCACACCCTAATATGGAAATTCAAGGTATTTGTTGACTTTCATAGATGATTTCTCAAGGTATTTCTAGGTGTATTTTCTCAAACAAAAATATGAATCTTTTGAGTCTTTCAAAGTGTTCAAAGCTTTAGTTGAGAACATGAGTGGGAATAAAGTCAAGGTTATTATGTATGGTAATGGAAATTAGTATTTAAACAATAAATTACAACATATATGTCATGAAAGTGGCATTCAGATGCAACATTTTGTTCCCTACACACCACAACAAAATGGTGTTGCAGAGCACAATAATAGAGCTCTGAAAGAGATGGAAACATGCATGATGGAAGCTAAGGATTTGTCACCTAATATATGGGATGAATCCATAAATTATGATTCATATGTTCATAACAGAGATCCATGCAAATCATTGGAATGGAAAACTCCATTTGAGGCTTGGAGTGGTCACAATCCCAATGTTTCTCATTTCAGGGTTTTTGGCTCAAAGGATTGGGATAAAATTCCTCTCGAGAAAAGAAAGGCATTGCAACCTCAAATAAAGGATTATATTATGGTTGGATATGATAATTATTCAAATGGATACAATCTATTTTATCCCTCATCTTATAAAATATTCATTAAAATGAGCGTACAGTTTGAAGAAGATCCCATGTAGGAGATCTCACTAGACAAGGGGGAATGCTCGCATCCTTCAATCCATGATGATGTAGGTGATGATTATTTATATGAATTTTATTATTCTGATTTTTATGATGAAATTAATTAATATCATGAATCACCCATAATACCAAAGTGGACTGAGAAAACCATATAAGCAATTGGTGATCTTGCTAGAGATCCACTAGACTCTAGGAAGACTAGATCTCAATTTCATAATGATTTATCCACTTGTGAAATGAATATTTGAGATATATGATTTATGATGGTTGTATATGATCCTAATACATATCAGGAAGCATCACTTGACCCAATATGGAAAACATCCATGCAAGAATAGTTCAAGTATTTGCAAGACAATGAAACTTGGGAGTTGATTCCTCTACCTTCCAAGCGGAAACTAGTGCAATGTAAATGGGTATATAGGAACAAGGTGGATGAATATGGTTCATATATAAAGTAAAATGACAGTTTTGTTGTAAAAGGATTCTCTCAATTCCAAGGAGTGGACTATACAAAAATATCCACAGGGGTTGCAAACATAGATTCTATCAGGATAGTTTTGGCCATTGTTGCATCTAAGTGACGGGAGGTTCACCATATGGATGTGAAGAGTGATTTTATCCATGGTGATATTCATGAGGATATTTATATGTAGAAGCCAAAAGGTTTAATTCATGATCTTTCACTTGTTTTAAGGTTTAAGAAGTCTCTATATATCCTCAAGCAAGCCCCCACGGCTTGGTATGCCAAGATGGACAACTTTCTTCTTTCACTAGGATTTAAGAGATGCAAATTTTATCGTAATGTCTATTTGAAGCATGTAGGTGATTTATTGCAGGTAATAGTGTTGTATTTTGATTATATTTTTATCACTGAAGTTGCAATGATGATATAGGATCAATTCAGTCTTCTTTGCATAATGGGTTTTCTATGATTGACCTTGGATTGTTGAAACAATTTCTTTCCTTGGAGATTGAACAATATGATGCAGGGATTAAGGTAAGCTAATCAAATTATGTTTTAGACCTGTTATTTAAGTTCAATATTGCTGTATTTAAGGAACCCAAGTGTCCATTGATTTTAGGAGTGAAACTAGGTGATTTTGGTTCATCTCCATTATTGGACATCTCGTTGTATAGGAAACTAGTTGGGAGCTTGTTGTATCTCACACATTATTGACCTGATTTGGATTATGCAGTAGGTTTTGTTTTAAGATATATGTAGGAGAATCATGAGAGCCATTGGAAGGATGTAAAAAGTATCTTGCATTATGTGCAAGGAACCACACACTTCAGGGTACACTATGCTGCTATTTCTCCACTAGAATTAGTTGGATTTACTAATTCTGATTGGGTTGGAGATTCCATTGACAGAAAGTCCACTTCAGGTTATGTATTCATTATTGAAAATGGTCCCATATTCTGGTAAATTAATAAAAACACACTATATCCCATTCATCAGCTGAGGCCGAGTACAATGGAGCAGTGAACGCAGCTACACAATGTGTGTGGTTGCAAGGCATTCTTGGAGAGCTTGGATTTGCATTTGATTCACCCAATGTTATTTGGTGTGGAAATAAAAGTGCAATAAATATTTCCACTGATCCAATACAGAGATAGAGTACCAATATCATATAGATATGCATGCACTACATTAGGAGCTTGGTGCACGAGCAGGTGATATCATTGCAGTATTTCCCATATGCAGAACAAACTATTGACATCTTCACCAAGAGTTTCAAAGAGAATACATTCACCTGTCTAAGATCACTTCTTGTAGTGGGTGAAACATGGTGATTACCGATATTCACTATTATTTTTATCTCCATGTCCATTTTTGAGGGGAGGTTTTGTTCCCATGAGGTTCTCCTCCTTACCTTGGTTATNAAGAGGTGACTTGGGCCTTAGTTGCCAAGGCCTCAATATTTTGATGTGATTACACTGAGTAAGGATTAGGGGGGGGGGGGAGGTTGTTATATAATTATACCACCTAGTACCATGGTCACATACGCCTATGACATATTTTCATTTGTTTTGTACTTATATTATATGGTCCAAAACTAGGTTCAGTTGGTCAAGCAAGGCCTTTTGGTGTTCTGGACTCATTAATGCACAAAGGCGCTTATGTTTGATCATTATGGAGACACAAGTGACCTCATTTATTAATTTTTATTCTTTTGTGTTCTCCCACTCCTTAAAATAGGGAAATTGGTTAACTAGAGGTGCCCATGCATGGTATTTAGCTGTTTTTAGCTCTTTTGGACCATTTATTCTTGCCTAGAGCATCTCCCACTCACCCATGCACTCCACCATGACTTCCTTACCCTCCTTTATGTCCTATAATGCTTCATCCATGTTAACACAACCATTCGTGACCATTTGAGGTGGTTTGGGAGCTCATTGGTCCACCTAGGGGGTTTTGAGGTCCAATCTAAGCCTGCCACATTTATGCATTAAATTTTCCTCCAAAGGATAAGGATTTTCTCCTATTGTATAATAAATATGTACCAGCCATATTTACACTAGGTACAATGATAATAAACTCATTTATTGGCACCATTCGTATGTGTTAATTTTTCTCTTTTCACTGTTTTTCTTCACAATTTTTGAATATATTGAGTTCTGAGAATTCCTTTAGCTCCTAGATCTTGTTTTGAATCATATTTTCATAGCGTTGAATTTTTATTGCAATTGGATTCCAACTATATAGGCTAGTGGGTAGGAAATTAATCAAAATTGATTAAATATTTTATCCTAAGTTATGAAGTGGGTTTATTATATTCCCACATATTTTTCTCATTGGCTATGAATTAATAAAAAAAGATATGACATAGTTGAATTAATACAATATTTCAAACCTCCATGTTGGAATGCTTGATCCTTGGAACCACCTCTATTCATCTATCATGAGTTTCTTGTAGCACATTCAACATGAAATTCGATATCATAGGCTAACCGCCCACTTCCCATGGGTTACACACATCAACAACTTATCATATTTATAGTGCCAACTCTTTATTTTATCAATGAATATGTTGTGGTTGTCTTAGTGCATAAAAATATCAACCTCAAATGTATGCACAATTTGACTATCAATCCAGTGCCATTTTATAAGCATTCATCACAATATGCACCTAATTTATAAAATCAAATACCCCAAACATAAGTCAAAAAACTGACGACTGTCATCGGATTACTGACTATATAAGTTGGATATCTGAGGGACACTAGAGAAAATTTAAAAAAAACGTAATTAAAAAGGTGAAATCCGATGACAGGCTCATTTTCATCGGATTGCATCAGATTTTCTTGTCAAATTTCGGGTTCAATCCTGGTTGTGATTCATCTCAATATTTCAACCAAGTTTAACGGTTTGAAATGATTGTATTAGTTTAAAAAAAACAACTACAATAAAAATAAGAAAAAATGTATAAGGTAAAAAAACCATATAATAACAAATAACAAAGAAAATATGAACAATAGAATATCCATTTTTCATCTTTTCGTCGTCGAAGTGTATAATAATTTATATGCTTGTGTTGTTGCAAAATAGATGCCTCAAAAACAAAAAATTAGTGAAAAAAATGCATCATTGTGAACACATTATAACTTGTAGACATAAGGAAACAATAGGGCGTCTACAAATTGCTTTGCAACACAAAGAAGTAGGGATGGAGGAAACTAATATTAACAATGCGTATACAATTGATCCATTTTTCTATGTGCATTTATTTTCAAGATAGTTTAACATTAAATTAGCTTTATTTTTATTATCAAATGTATATTGATTTCCCATTGTTATTTATGTGTTGTTTCAAAATAGTTATACTTGTGTTATTTTTAAGTACTTATTGAATTTTTTTTTTAGGCATCTTTGTTTTGTGTTTTAAATATTGTCATGATTATATTTAGCATGCCAAACAATAGTTGTGATTCGAGCTTATTGAGGTCACTCTAAACCAAGATATTCATCTATACGTACGCCAAAATGTTGGGAGTGTATTATATATTGTTTCAATTCATTTATAGAACACGTGTCTTGAGTTGAGGAGTTCAATTCACACATTACAAAATTTGTGTCTAACTACCCACCTATAGAGAATTTGGATATTGTTTCCACATCTTGGAAACAATGGAGGTAGTGAAGAGACCCTATATGTCGAGTTATAGAGTGAACACTCTCGTGATAATTAACATCTAAAATATATGATGTATAATGTTAATCCTTCTATATATTAATAATAGGTTCCAAATGAGCAGTTGTAGCAAGCCACTAGTGAGAGTCAACTCATTTACATAACAATACATGATTGTGTAGGAATACTTCAAAGACAGGAAATTCATATTGAAGAGTTCAGAGGGAATATTCAATAGTTGAGTAGCCAGGTTATATAAATTAGTAATCCCTTGGATATGAGACCAATTTGTGGACAATAAACTTGTTGAGTTACATGATGCAGCCTTAGTAGATAGAAATGTTCCCTAAGATGTTAGACCAACTACTAAAGATTCTTAATTAGAGTTGTAATAGTAAGAAGATTTGGTTGATTTGGAATGGGAAGTAATTGCATAGATGCAACCAAAAAATACAAATTAGGAGGAATCCTAGTCTTTAATTGTTGGTATTGGAACAAGCACAAAGAAACATAAGTGAAAAAAAGGGTTCTAAGAGAAATCGTGGTGTTAGGAGACACTATTAGAATTTTATGAATAATGGTAAAAGGTGCACAAGTATATGATTGGTTATCATATCATATGTGAAAGAATATTCTAATATATTATATATATATATACATATAGGATTATACAGGAGACTAAACCCTTAATGTATATATGGAATGATCACATTGATTTCATGTGTACAGTCGATGGTTAATGGGTTTCTTTTCTCAATCAAATACATTGATGTTAAATCCCATTTCATGGTAAACTAAACATTCTAATNCCCCCCCCCCCCCCCCTTGACTTGCTCAGAACTACAAATGTTGATCACCGAAGACATTGATCTAGCCAGATATTGTAACAAACCTTTATACCTATACAAATAACCATCATATTGATCAATCCAAGGTATATTAACACTCTCCCACTGTAAGTGAACAATTTTTGCCTCAACAATATTCTCCTCCCAATCTAATATGAAATTAATGAAACAATTTATGCACCATGTCAATAAATAAGAGCACATGCAAACTCTCAATGTAGATCTAAAATGATCACATTTATTTCATATTTCCATTAGATGGCCAATTGGTTTCATTTGTCAATAAAATCCATTAATGTTAGCTCCCATTTCATGGTCAACTACAAATTATGATAAGGTGATATTACACTAAGAACCATTGGTTCCAACGCTCCCCCTTAAACTCAACTTAGAGGAAAATAAAATTACTTAACACCCCCAACCCTTGATTTGATGGGAACTACAAATGTTGATCACCAAAGACATTGATCACCACCCAATCTTATATGAAATTAATGAAACAATTTGTGCACAATGTTAATAAAAAAGAGCGCATGCAAACAAGATCATAATAATTGCTATTAAAGTAGTCCTAGTCAATTAGTTAACTAGATAATAAGATATATCCCAATTGATTAGTTAACTAGACAACAAGATAATCATAGTTGAGTAGTTGACTAGATATAAATCATATCAACAAACTAGTCTATATCCATAAAGAAAACAGTCTCTATCAAATAAGGATCTCAAAGGATCCAATAAGCATCAAATAGGTTCTTGTGTGGCACATAATATTTTTTATTTGGCGTGTTTTTCAATCAGATATCACTAACATACAACATTTTTGTATAATTACATACTAGTTTGCAACAAAAAGGAAAATTAGACTCTATGTGCCCCAATAATACATAATTAAACAATTCAAACAAACTTAGATTAATTAGACTTAACAAAACGTCTTAGTCAATCAAAAAAAGACATATCAACTTGGGTTTACCTCATCAAAGTATGAATAGAATCAACAAATTTCCCCCCTTAAACACTATTGAGGAATCAATACATCAGTCCACAAGACCTTCAAGTTAAATAAAATAAAACAAATAGTAACATCATCTCCAATTGAAGCTTAGTTAATCGATACCTTTGGTTGAATCTTATTTTACCACTCCAAATGGATCAATATAAAGAAAGCGGATAATTTTACTATTGTAAAATCAATCATATACATATATACAAAGTCCTTAAACACATATTCAAATGTTTACATGACCATTCATCAATCTAACCACAATAAACCCTGGTAATTGGGATTAGTCCAAAAATTTCTCTTTCACACCTCTTATACAAATATGAGAAATTATAATTTCCACCATTCAAGTAATATTGATTTCTCAAAGACCAATCCCGCCATTCTATATGATGATGATTCGATATGGAAAATAATTATGTTTTGGTTGAGAGGAAAGTTAAATTTCCTTCTCAACCAAAGATTTAGAACAACCATGCACATCAATAATAATTCCATCTACAATTATAGTTTTAAGTTATGGTGTATAATGATCAAACGGATCTTCAATCATCTTGAAATAATCATCAAGAGTTAATTTATTTTCTTGCAGCTTATTCAAATGACTTCCACCTACAACAAATAAGAAACTTCTAGTGTTTGTAAAGACACTCCTATTTTCTAATAAATCCCCATCATATTTGAGACCTACTCAAGTATATCTTAGATCGGGATTAGTAGGAACATCAATACCCTATCCACTCTTCCCAAGTACACCTATAGTATATCCCATTCTCAATAGTTGGAACCCAATACTTGTAGTATGTTTCTCAAAACTAGGAAAAACACGACATTAATCAAGCATTAGAAGGTGTCAAGACATCAATATGGTCCTTCATACAATCAGAAACACTATAAGAATATTATAAATGCAGAAAAAATAATTAGAGCTTTTGCAATCCCAACATCATCACATTTATTCATAGCAATCTACAATAGAATGACTTTTAGTTTGAGTCCATGTTTTCAATCCTACAATCCCTTAATGTTACCATATTCTCAATCATATTCAAAATCAAGATATCACAATCTTTCTTCAAATCCTAGTAATAATTAAATAACATGATATCATCTACCTAAACAGGAGAGACATCCTCATGAAGCTTGATAACAAAGTCCTGCAAGCAAGCAACCTCATTTTCTAGTTGTGTATTGGATACATGCAACCTATTAATATTCTCCTTAAAGCCAATAATATATGTATGAGAGAAGTTTTTCACTTCCTCCTCGAAATCATCAAGCGAATCTGTTTGATCCTCAAACTCATCCATGAGGTTCTAAAAGATATGTTTCAATGTTCTTTCCAAGACATCAAACTTTCTATATTTTTCATTTGATCTCTATAAGAGAAAAGTTTGTATGAGGGCGAACTCATTCTCCAATAGAGTAGAGTTATCTTCAACTAATCCTTTAATATTTATTTATGTCCTTAATAATGCAATAATGGCATGAAATGAATTAACTTATTTATGAAGTCAATCATGGTATTCTTGTAAGGAAACAACTTTCTTCTCATGTGTTTCCTAGAATATTTGTAAAACCAATTCTCCATCTTCATCAAAGTATCCCATTTTTTCAACAAAGGGAACAAATAACTTCGAATCACTTTAGTTGAATATGAACAAGTCGATTATCCTACCTACTATTCAATCTTCAACTAGGTCAAAAGAAATCACTTCAATATAATAAAAAAATATTTCAAGGATATAGATACTTGGACTTTTCTTCTACAACCATAAGTTAATTCACATGACAACAACAAAGATAGAACTTTAATTTATTGTAAATCATTATTGCTTGACTTCTCCAATTATCTAGGAAATGATATAAGTATTAATGTTATAGAAGACTTTAATAATGAATCCAAATATTGACAAGCAAAGGCGATTGGGAAAACCTTAAATTTAAGTCAACTAAGTCAAAACCACACAATATTTTCTAGGTTGATATTTTTACTAGTCAATATGAAGGAATTTCTTGTTTGGACATAGAATCCAAGATTCCTTGACAATAATCGACCAATTTCTTCATACAATGATTGAAATTTTTTATGATTATCAACAATGCATAATCAAACAGTGCATTAGTCAACTTCTTGTCAATCAAGATAAAATTCAATGCCTAAATATGATTCAACTACACTAGTCAATCTCTTATGATTGATCTATTCTCTGTAGAATCTTGTAGTGAATAATTATACTGAAAAAAGTATTCACCTCACATATAAGTAGTTCTATAGTTGATAAACAAGACATTTAATTAACACTATTTAGTTAGTCAAAGGAACACATGTTGACCTTCAGCCGAGTCTTCCACCGACCATTTACTCAACTTCAGTTGACTAGTTTCATATTGCATGTCATTTAAAGAGTTACAGAAAACCACCAATGTTGGATCTACAATACTTTTTCAATATTCACCATGATCTAGGGAAAATCAATGACAATATAGATACCGCTCCAAATATTACCAAGATTAGGAATCAATGCTTCGAAATTCCGATAAAATAGACAGTCTTCTACATATCACTAATCATCGAATATAAGAAAGATCTAAAGTGATCATGCTTAAGTTGTTTTTCAATTCTAAAAAAGGAGTATTATCCGTGGTCAATCAATTAATCAACTACCAACAACTAGGCCCATGCAGATACATTTTTCTTCATAAAATTTGTACAACCAGAGGTAGGGTATTTTCAACAAATGGAGTTAGGTAAGTGGATACAACATTGATGTAGAACTTGGGTACTTAACATGGAATTTAGTTGACTAGTTCACTTGGTACTAAAATAAAATAATAGATATGATAAACACCCCGAAGGTGGGTATAGAGAACCATAATACAATGCTTTAATTATAACAAGATAATACCGTAAAGATTTATTATATCACATCAAAGGTGATAGTGTACATGATGATCGAAGTTAGCAATTCACCATACTATCAATCCCATAAGAAAAATAATCTCAGTACAAGAATACTATACCTCATCAATCCTACTAGCCTCAATGTAAGTCATTCACATTCTGCAAACTCATAATAGAGAACCAAACAACTTTGATACAACTTTGGAATATGGAAAAAGTGAAAAAAATTCCAATGCCAAAGGTGGTACCAATAGACACCATTAGCACTTAAGCACAATGAGAAAATATCCATGATGATTGATGATCATATCATATTTGATATACCAATCTAGTAGATTGTCTTTGTGTGTGTGTATGTGTGTGTGTGTGTGTGTGTGTGTGTTCATGTGTGTGTGCGCGCATGTGTGTGTGAGCATGCACACACGTGTGCTTGGGAAGGTGACTAAACCCTCAATATATAGGGCCAAAAAAATAATGTGTGTGTGATTTGTGTGGTCCTATACATTGATTTTTTGGTCTCCTACCTTAATCAATCCAAGTCATTACCATTCTGCAAACCCCTAATCAATAACCAAACAACTTTAATACAACTTTGGAATAGGAAAAAATATAAAAAAGTGAAAAAAAATCAAAAGAAAAAGGTGGTATCAATAGAAACCATTAGCACTTAATCACAATGAGCAAATCTTCATGAGTAGATCATTAATGATCATATCATATGTGATATACCAATATAGAAATTTGTGTGAGTGTATGTGTGCACTTGCGCTTGGGTACGAGACCAAACCTACAATATATAGGACCACACACATCACACACACACACACACACACACACACACACACATATATATACACATATATATATGTATATCTATACATATATATATGTATATATGTATAGAAATAAGTGAGCTGCGAGATCATATAAAGATCTTAGATGCTGAAGAAGAACATTCTTCAAAAGATGAATTAAATAAGTTCGTTAAAGGAGCCATGGAAGTTCAGATAATTGATACTGAAGAAGATGCTCCTGAACATACTATGTCTTTCCAACCTAGTATGGGTTTAATGTTTGGTCCTAAAGATACATATACAAATATATATATATATATATGTGTGTGTGTGTGTGTGTGTGTGTGTGTGTGTATACATATATGTATCTTTATACATATATACATATACACATACACATACACATACACACATACATATACATATACATATACATATACATATACATATACATATACATATACATATACATATACATATACATATACATATACATATATATATACACATACACATACACACAT
>LPNX010550823.1:60767-212724 GCA_001517045.1 Pseudotsuga menziesii | reverse complement strand
TACATTAAAGTTTACATAATACATTAATTGTAAGCTTTAGATAATTAACAAAGTTTACACCTCATTAAATTAATATATGTCTAAAAGGTAATAAGCCAAGGCATAGAGACTCATTCCGCACAAGAAGCACGTTTGCAGTTAAATCAAGGGATTACAGTGATTCAAATAAATTAATTTGGGTAATCAGTGGGTCCGGCCTTATCCAAAACGATTTTATGTATATTGGGTCCGAATATATAAGGCATTGTAAATAGCTAATAAATGATTTACATCTCTAAAACTGTGGTTTGAATGATTAATTAATATCATTTTATGATTTCTTTTTATCCATATTTTCTTTAGAATCAATTATAATGAATGAAAGATATAATCCTTTTCATTTTATATTTAAATGTATATAATTTATTTAATTTTAATTTACATTATGTGATTAAATATTTTTATATTTTCTTTCATTTTATTTTAATTTGGATCATTATTTATTATTATTATTATTATTTTTCTCAATAATAAAAAAAATATTAATCCTCTTGATCAATCCAAAAATGGGGTTTCACGCTCGATCTCCAAGGAAGATAATAGTTTTGAAACTTAGAGGAAACTCGGATTTGGAGACGTTTAAGAAGAATTTTTTTATTTTTATTAATTTATTAATTTATATATATATATATATTTTTTTTTACTAATTGGTTGCCCGATGGGTTGGCTGGCTGAGAACAATAAAAATCATTCTGTTCACAATTGGCATTATCCTTCTGTATAAGGATTGTCATTGTAATGATAACTTATAAATGTTTTTATGAATATAACCATTCTTATGCTAATCATTCCTACTAAAGCGTCCATTCTTATGCGTTGTGCACAAAGTATGAGTCATGGGCTTTTGTATTCTTATTGCGTTGACCTAGGATTCTATATGCTAAAGCAACCTTTATTAAAGCATTACATAATCTCTAAAACTGAAAGCAATGGGTAGTTAGGGGCGGTTTAAACAAACTCTTAAGTATAGGTATTTCATTTTTATTTATTTATTTTTAAATTTTATTTTAAATTAAAATTAAGCTCAACTATATGATGTAATATAATACGGGAACGAGTAATTGCGGAACAATATTATATAATATAATATGGGAGGGAACATATGTGGCCCACTTGGCCCACCCAAGCGCCGCAAATTTCCTTAACCTAACACCACGAGCACCTGTACCCAGCCATCCCTGCATGGAGGCCAGGTAGACAATCGCATGATGCTCATGCTGCATGAAGCCTACGTGCCAGTCCTCCGCCACCCACTCCATCTCTGGATCGCCTGCATTGGTCGCTGTAACAGACCGGTGATCCGCGCCTCAAGAAAGGTGCTTTGAGATTCATACGGAAATGATTTCTTTTTGCAACAAATTTTATTTATTTATTTATTTATTTATTTATTTGTTTATTTATTTATTTTTTTTTTTTTTGCTCAACTGAGAACGCTAACTTAGCCCTATGGAGGGCACCTCGTTGGGTAATTTTCTGCATCCTGTACAATTAACAGACAGCGGAAGGCCTCACGGTCGAACCCGCTAAGCTGAAAATCGAGCGCTCTTGGACTATGGCTCCGGTGGTTTATGGAGAGTAAGAAGCGTTGAATGCCTTTTTACAAGTGGGCGACAGCGTTTGTAGTCCAATAGGATAGAAACTACAGTGCAGAAGATTAGAGTTTAGGATCCACGTTCTCCCAGGCATAAGCAGAAATCACTCTGAGTTTCAGTCTCCATAACACGATACAGTTTACAAAATCATGGCACGCAGCTATAGTTTACAAAATAGTGGAATACGACAACAGAGAGGGCATTCACCGTAGTGGTTCGCTCAGGTATGCATACATTGGAGAAAATAGTCATAACTCTCATGCGAATTAGGGTTTTCGTTACCCCTTGTCACAAAAGGGACGCCTCAAATGCAACAACTTCACGGTGTAGTCACATCCAAAGAGTGCTCAGAACCGGGTTTGACTCCCAGCAAACGCAGCAAGGCACTCGCTATATTCGTTGAAGACGCTGGAGGCTGCTTTACAAGCGGGTGGGTCGGTCGATGATAATTCTAGATGCGCTGGGCAAACCCCATTTTTACATCAATATCCCATGTTTCTTCCCTGAAAACCTCCATAAAAAGCGTGCTAGCAAAGCCCAGACTTAGAATACAGAGTTGGGTTTCATCAGACAGCAAAATTTCAGCTTTAGGTGTAACCAAAATTTCAGCGTTTGAGATGGGCGAGGTTGTCCAATACCCAAATTAAGACTGTGGTTCAAAACGGCGTGGCTTCAAATCTTATTCCCAGCGTATAAAAAAAAGGGTTGGTTCCTACAAACTTCTGGTTTTTACATGCCTACCTGCAGCCTGCGCAGTAGATTCATCATAAATTTTTTTATTTTGTTTTTCTGTCAAATAAAGGATTGGTTCCTACAAACTTCTGGTTTTTACATGCCTACCTGCAGCCTGCGCAGTAGATTCATCATAAATTTATTTATTTATTTATTTATTTTTTCTGTCAAATAAAGGATTGGTTTCTACAAACTTCTGGTTTTTACATGCCTACCTGCAGCCTGCGCAGTAGATTCATCATAAAAAAAAAAAAAAAAAATTTATTTTTTTATTATGATTAAGTGTCGATAGCAATGTCAATTATTTTCAAATTTTCAAAACAAAAGAGTCATAAAATAAATATGTAAGAATACTCACGGCTTATAAAAAAATAATATCCAGGTTTAAACTAATTTCCTCTACCAGTTTTAAATTGAAATCCTCTACCAGTTGATAGTTCGCTCAGATCGCCTTCGACCTCGTCGCAAAGATCGATTTGGGATTTGGATTTGTGAATGGAGGACAGGTAGTGTTTATTCCAAACATTTTATCTCTGTGTTTGGAAAAATAAACCATATTTATGGCATTTTGCATTTGAATTTATAGGCATAGACCTGATGTACACTTTAAATGCTTATAAATATATATTTGTAGCCAGTTTTTGAGTTTTTATCCTGAATTTTCCACTCTGGTTTTGTAAATTTCGTTCATGAATATATAATTGAACGTCTAGCATTATGACAAGTCTATTTGTAAAAATATGTAAAGATTATGGGGAATTTTTTTTTATATATATCAATTGTGAGCCCTCTGGTTCCAGATTTGGAACCATGGCTCTGATACCATTCTGTAGTGCTCTGACTGCCGGGCAGAGCACTCAGTCAATCTTTTACAGGGAAGAAAATATCTATTTCAACATCAGATTTTTTTATTTTTTTTGTGCAGTAAAAGATGGTTTACTAGTGAAATACCTCGAATTTGTTTCGCTCTTGAATCTCGCTTCTGCTCCTGCTCCTGCTCCAGCTCCTGCTTTTCCCTCTCTTGCTCCTGAAGGAGCCTTATTGCTGGCTCTGATTTTCCACCCTGCCGACCAGCAGGTTTGCTGGCCCTAGGAAACCTACGGGTTTCCTAGCCCCCGAGCCCACGTACCAAGAAAATGGATAGCAACCTCCTTTCCTCAGAGAACAAATCTGACTGAGTAAATCCTCCAAAATTTTCTCCTTTCCTCTCTGTTCTTTCATAAGAATTTCTTCACTCCCCGTTCTTCATCCAAATTTTTTCCCCCTTTGTTATTCGTCAAAATTTTTCTTATACCTCCTTCCTCCACCGCCTTTTCTTCCACCGCCCTTTCTTCCACCGCCCCTTTTTATTAATTTCAAGTTATTCTTATTAAATTTTCGATTGACAGGTGTTAGTTTCTTTGAACGGTATTTGTTACACATGTCCTAGCATTTTTACTTATGTGGATTGCTCAAGATTATATTGAGCGGTAACTTAATGGTTTTGTAAATTATGTTTATTATTTATTAATAACTTAAATAATAATTAAAAAAATATATTAACCTTAATAATTATTATATATATAATTTTTCAATTAAATTAAAAGCACTTACTATTAATCATAAATTAATATGGGGCATTACAGAACATGTTTTGGAATTTTTTTTTGTCTTTTTCAAATTATTAAATCTTGAAAAAGAATAAAAGAATGCTATAATACAGGGGAAGAAATGAGTGTCATGGACTAGAAAACTAGTTCCAAGCACATGGAATAGACCTATTCATAATGCAAGTAACATGAGCAGGATAAGGACACTTAAGGTGTGTTTCTTCCTAGGAAAAAGGTGTCAAGTTTCAAAGGAAAATATATGCATATACTAATGATAGTGAGATAGGAGATTAGGGATAAACATATAGGCATAAGCTGGAAGGCAACATAAGGCTCAAAAGTGCAATTGGGAACAATGTAATGCATTTACAACTTAAACAAAAATTGGGCAAGATTCTCCCTTAGGAAATGGCTAGAATAAAATATTAGGAGGAAGAATTAGTCTGTATTTCAACATCAAGCAACTAGGTAGTTTTCTTAGGACATCCTTTAGATTTTGTTTAAATAAACATTGATGTTTGTCATGGGGTTCAACCACTAATTATATCAATAAAATGGATTATAGTTGTATAGTACTTTTGAACAATTATACCTTCAATATTTCTATCATGTAGCGGGATCAATCACCCCCCTTGAAAAAGGCCACCTTTAACTAACTCTTTTACTCATTCACTGATAGGATTGCATGAATTGCTTAGCCAAAATTTTACTTTTCGTATATCCATAGGATTCCATTTGTGAGTGTTGTTGTCAACTAGATCCTTTAATTCGATGATACATATTTATAGCATATGCTTGGTTGGGAGGAAAACAATTATGCCAAATATTTTCCATCATATTATACTAGAGGAGAACTCCAATTACAATGATCATTAAATGAGATACCTATCCAAAGTGAGTCACCCTTCCATGATAGGTAGTTATTAATAGATTCCTAGGAATTCTAGATACTTTGAGACACAAAGGTTACCTATGTTTTTAATTTTTCCAAATTATCACAACAAAGTATGGAAATTGTCATTTCTCCAATAGTTTTTACCTAGTAGAACCCCTCATGAAAATTAGTTATGCAAGAGCACTTTCTAGGTCTCCATGCCCAATCAACCATTTCACACACAAGGCCTATGCTTTATGGAAAGAACCAATCATCCCTACACTACCCATTCTTTGGGATTTTAGTAATCTCCTAATTAACCTAATGGAAACCCTACTTCCCTTGCAAGCCAACCAACCTTCCAGTTGTCATCTTTATAAGTTATTCAACGCAAACACTAGCCCAAAGTGATTTTAGCGATGTTGAAAGCTAAATAGGACCTTCTAAAAGTTGAAAACTTATCTAGGATGTATGCGCAATACATTCAGCTACCTATACAATGATGAATATCATCTTGATCCATATATTAACATTGCATTTTTTCATTTGGATCTTGAATTCCAAATCTTTAATGAAAATATGAATACAATCTATGATTTTATCTATTGTCTCTTCTTCCTCCAAGTCGGTAAAAATATATTTTTAGAAAAAATCACATTAACCATCTATCCAAGGAGGTAAATTACTCTAATTTTCCCTTGATTAAATTAGTGATGGATAATGTAGCTCAAGGTCTCTACAACCAACACACGTAGGATACAACCAAATGGAAATCTTGCTAATTGACCTAAACATTCTGAGTTCATCATATTTAATTTTATTAATGAACATGTAGGTTGAATCATTTGAGAACAAAGTTTCCATCACCCAAACAAAAGCAAGCAATGGATGGAAGAGTGTCGCCTCATTCTCCATCCAGATAACAAAATATGTCCACTTTTTTTTTGTAACATTTATTTTTCAAAATGTGTCCAATGTTGACCATATTTGTCCTCCTGTCAAAAACATGACACATGGACAAATTAATATGCATTGATTTTTTTCTTGGAAATAAAAAAATACCATTTCAGATATTAAATATACTAGAGAATTTACAAACCAAAGCATGTAGCCCTTTCTGGCCATTGTGATATGTGGCACTTCGCTTTGTTATCCTAGCATTTGAGGCCTTGTCCTAACACAAAACCTAATTAAATTTAACTATGCACAAATTAATATAAAAATCTATTGAGAAATTTGAAATACTGATGTGAGCAAAATTAATTACTTGTGTTCTCTCCTCACTGTACTTTCTCTATGCATCTGACTTCTCATATGATTTGACCAATTATATCCATACTTTTAATGTTACGTCCATTGGCCTTTTTTTATCCTTTTCCTGGGCAAGATTTTTTTAATCTTTTTTTCTTGTTGCACCTAAATCTCTTTTAATTATGTGACATCTGTATTTTCACCTTCCTCGCAGATCAACCTACATCGAATTTTGTCTCCATGCCATGAATTACCAGTTTTTGTAGGTGCACAAGTATGTTGGAGAATGGACTATGAAGATGGTATTTAAACCTTTGAAGTTAGGATTCCTTCAACCTATCTACAAATAATTTTCCAGCATATGATCTATGGGTTTCGCCCAAAAGCAGGTCATATTCTATCCTTGTATCGTAGATTCTAATGCAATATCCATAAGATGGCGTGGAGGAATACAAGTTTTGCATCCCAGGAGTGTCCAAGACATTGGATGTATCAGTACTTTGTTCCATATTCTTTGAGATTATGGTTATTGATTATCTCCTATATCTTTTGCTCGATCCAGGAGTGGTTGGGAAATCAATTGATTCCCTTGGTAATGGTCATTTTTCTTGCAATGGTTCCTTTATTTTAGTTGATAATTTTTCTCTGTATTTATAAAGAATTTCAAGTCCACACCATCAAGTTTGTTTACTTCATCTACCCCTGGTATTTATGCCAAGGTCTATTTCTCCATATCGGTATCATCTCCCTAAAAATAAAAAAGAAACGTTTATTTTAAAAAATTGGAATCAACAACGAAAAGCTATAACATCAAAGAGAATTTTGAAAAAATTACAAACTCTATAAATACGCATTCACTTAACTCGTTATTCCCATTGATTGTTCCCTTCCCTCCGCTTGAACTTTCGTGTCTAGAAAATGCCTTGGGTGGCTAGGTGAGTAAAACCCTTTGTCATTTGGAGAACAAATCACCTCAGTGGTTGGGATGGGAGAGCAAATTCTATCAGTTCCTTCGAAGGAAAGTGTTGATTGAATGATAAATTCAAACTTGTAATCGAGGGAAAGTGTTGAATCAATTGTAAATCCAAACTTGTGGCTCTTTCCAACGTTGGAGTCTTGGAGGGAAATCTTGGAGGGAAAGCATTGAATGAGTGAGTAATTTGATAGAATATCCCCAAGAATTGGAGGGAAAATTTTGTGCAAGGAATTTAGTGGATTACCCCTAATTAGTGGTGAATTGTTTACCTAATAGAGAAATTCAAACTTCTAACTCCCTACAATGTTGGAGGCTTGGAGGGAAAATCTTGAATAAGCCATGAATTTGTTGGAATAGCTTTCTAGTCCATTTTCCAATCATGTAGTAAAAAGAGATATGATACATGTTGACCTCCTCTTGTTGTATTTTATATTGATTTGGTAGTGTGCAACATGCGATTCCCACACGACATTTTTATTTTATTTTGATTTTAACACCAATCAACGCTAAAATCAGAGCTTTTTGCAACTACTTATGCACTAACTTAACTAACCAAATGTGATCTATTTGGGGCGCTACCCTTGGCGCAAATGGACCCCCTTTTTGCAACATCAAACGTGAAAGTTTAAAAATAATAAATATTATCCTTATAGTGGTTAATTTTAGTGGGTATTAGGCCACTAGATGTTGAAGAGTTTCTCCATGTCATAAATATTTTGAGTTAGCAAGTAAGTATATTTTATTAGAGGAATAATGACCTACTTGGTGGGAAACCAACATCGGAATCCATGTATTCATCATTTTTTATAACAATATAAGAAAATTATCTATGATGTAAATTTTTTATACAAGATCCCTAACTATAACAATGGGAAGATCAGAATTGGCCTATGACAACTATATAATTGGATACATTGGAAATAACAATAACAAGTAAATTTAAAAAAAAAAATCTCAGAGAATCCATTACATATTTTAGTTTTTCTCTTTAGTGGTATTTTTACTCCCGTTTATATTGAATGATCTTGCGTAATGTGATGTTTTTTTTTTAACTACAAAGCTCTTAGGTCACTATTTTTCCATGTTCACCCTAAGAGTTAATTATGATATTATCATATACCATTGACCGTGACATAGGAAGGACACATTATGGATGTATGTCGTTTACCATGCCTTACTCAAAGACATGCAATTTCCATCTCTCACCCATGTTTACTATTTTAGTAAATGTTTTACCATACCCGAGGCTCTTATATAAGCCAATGATATATATCATTATATATCATGGTATACATACTAGGAATACATCATATATCACTCGGTATATATATTACGGATATAAACTAGCATATGTCCTTGGTGTATGTATTAAGAGTAGACAATGTGATTAATAATCTTCTTTAATTCTATAGAGTTTGGTATATGTTAGTACAACATATAATTTATTTTGGAAATGGTGGAGTTAATAAAAAATTATATCTTTAAGTGTCATGTCCCCACCCCTTATACTAACGGTGAAGAGAATGCAACTAAGTTGTTGCTGCTGTCAAAACAGGAAATCTAGCCTCATGAACATGATAATAAAAATGCATTAAATTAAAACATACATAGATGCATTATACATGTAAATACACAGCAGAATAAAAACACATTCATTCAAGCACTCAACATGTTCATATTAATTCATAAAACAAATAGTTTGCAGAGATTAAGCACAAGAATACTTATCTTGAAAAGAAGTTGGCTTGCAACTAGCTATGTCGCTGCAACGTTCCACCCAACCATGGGCCAATGTGCTCATCAATCTCTCAGCATCACTACCACCCCCGAGTTGGGCATGATTTCCACAAGGAGCTAGGGAGCAACAAGCTTACCCACAACAAGACCATACACCCATAGTCAAGCCAACACACAGTTGGGTTTCACAGACTATTAAGGAAACAAGCCAATATCATGGGAGGGGGGTTCCTTGGACTTACTCATCCAAGCCAACCTTCACACCAGCCCAGTCAACCATTTAGTAGATGGGTTCCTTGGACATACTCAGCCAAGGCAACTCCAGGATGCACCTCATAACAAAATACAATTGCTGGGTAAGGACAAAACATCCTAGGAACCACAAACAGGAATGGCATATGGGAAGAAAAATAACCCAAGTGAGAAAATTGTTTCAAGGAATGTTTAATGGCTCCATAGAGGAAAAACACAACCTCTACAAATCCCCATCTCATGGATTTGAATTCTGAAAACGTTTGCTGGCTTCACATGGGAAAAATGGTCCCTTCCAAACCCCAAAACATAGATCTATCTTCCTAAGCACTTAGCAACACCAAAAATGACTTCCTATACATGGAGAAAAATGGGAAACTGTAGAAAAACATGGGGGAAGATCCCAACTTGATCACAGGGGCAAAAACGGCCCCAATAAACACCCAAAAATTGTGGGTTTCTTCTACCATTCATTGTGCAACCAAAAACGATTTTTCCCCTACTGGGTAATGAGGAATCAACAACAAAAATGTCCAGGGAAGATGCCATCCACTGAGCATTTCCAAAACGACCTCCCATCCATGGGAAAAATGAATAAAACTGCCCCTAAACATGAAGGAAATGCACAACAAACCCAAAAACGTGAAGGAGAGAGCTCCGCAAGCTTCCAACTACGTGAGGAATGGAGGAAGTGAATGCATAATGGGTGAGTGAGTAAGTTTTGGGTTCTTACTTGACCTTAAGCCAAAACACATTTTTTCTAAAATGGGTGCTCTAGCACAAGAACATTTGAGCCCATAATCCGATGACATCCGACGTAAAGTACGATTGTGTCAGATTGCAATGATGAAAAGTACTGTACGTTCCAAAAAAATTTCATCTTGCAGAGTTGTCGAATTTTTGACCTTACTCCTCGTATGTTTTGCGACGAACATTCTCATCGATTAAGCGATGTCACCTTGTCGGATTTGCGATGAACATTCTCGTCGATTAAGCGACATCACCTTGTCGGATTTGTGATGCCTTTGTAAGGGATGGTCATTGGTTTTGCGACGACTAGGGAAGGTGTTATCATCATCATCATCGTCAACACCATCAATGTCATTGTCTTCATTGTCATCATCATCATCATCATCATCATCATCATCATCGACATTGTCATCATCATCATCATCATCATCATCAACATCACCATCATCATCATCATCATCATCATCATCGATCATCGTTGTCATCATCATCATCAATGATAACATCATCAATGTCATCGTCATCGTCGTCATCATCATCATCATCATCATCATCACCATCATCATCACCATTGTCATCATCCTCATCCTCATCATCATCGTCGTCATCAACATCTTCATCTTCATCTTCATCTTCATCATCAGCATCATCTTCATCATCGTCATCATCGTCGTCATCATCATTGTCATCATCGTCATCTTCATAATCATCATCTTCATCGTCATCATCATCACCATCATCATCGTCATCATCATCATCAACATCATCATCATCATCATCACCATCGACATCATCATCATCTTCATATTCATCTTCATCATCGACACCATCGTCGACTTCATCATCATCTTCATCATGATCATCATCGTCGACATCATCATGATCATCATCAACATCACCATGATCATCAATCATCTTTTTCATCATCATCATCATCGATGTCATCATCATCATCAACGATAACATCATCAACATCATCAACATCATTGTCATAACCATCATCATCGTCATCACCATCATCATCACCATCGTCATCATCCTCATCCTCATCATCATCGTCATCAACATTTTCAGCTTCATCTTCATCTTCATCATCATCATCATCATCTTCATCATATTCATCATCATCATCATCTTCATCATCATCATCATCGTTGTCAGCACCATCAATGTCGTCGTCATCATTTTCGTGAGCATCATCGTCATCACCATCGACATTGTCAACATCATCATCATCTTCATTGTCGCCATCATCATCGTCGTCGTCATCTTCATCTTCATCATCATCATCTTCATCGTCATCATCATCACCATCATTATCATCATCATCATCATCTTCTTCTTCATCATCATCATCACTGTCGTCGTCATCATGATCATCATCATCCTCATCGTCATCATCATCATCATCTTCATCTTCATCTTCATCATTATCTTCGTCATCATCATCTTTATCAAATTCCAACAAGTTGAATATATTATATTTTAATTTAGATTAAAAGAATCATTTTACTTTACATGGAAGCTTATTATTTTAAGTTTAATATATTTTATTTTAATGTAGGCTATAAATTTTATTTTATTTTCATAAAAGTGGAAATATATAATATTTTATTTTAGATTTTAAAAATGATTTTACTTCATTGGAGTGGAAGTTTATTATTTTAAATTATGTGTATTTCTACCAATTAATATTGGTGTACAAAATATCTAATCACATGCATTCAAAAATCTTAAATTAATATCTTAAGTTCATTTTTATAATATGAATTTTAAATTATTTTTTATAATTTGAAATTTAAATGATAAATTATCATTAATTTTTATAATTTAAATTATAAATTTATTTTATTTTTATTAAAATTGAACTTTATTGTTTTATTTATTTTTATTTGAAATTATGTTTATTTCTACATATTTAAAATGGTAAATAAAATATTTAATTATATATTTTAAAAGTAATTATAATTAATTTTTATATTATTAAAAAATCATTTTTAATAATTATAATCAATTATTTACAATAAATACATATAGTATTTATAACCAATTACACAATAATTTATAGCCATATACACTTTAGATATAGAAAACAATATTGATATACAACCCATACATGAAGTCATGAAAACCTACGTATGGCATATTCTACACATTATTGTGGATCATTACATGGGACCTCTTTGTATCAAGTCCTTAATGGATTATGTCCAACATGTTGTTGAGATAAAAATGCTATTAGTATGATCATTAGACATGCATTATATAATATGGTTGGGTAGGGGATATGGCAATGTCAACTTGTATGATACAATATGGTTGGGTAGGGGATATGACAAGGTCAACTTAGGTATTCAAGTGTTAGTATTATAACATATGGAGTAGTTACTAGTAGTTCATTGGTGGAATTCCACATTAACATCAAAAGAAAACAATTTTTTGTTTAGTGGTTCATTAGTAGAAGCACACATGGACCTTAAAGGAAAGCTAAGTTTTCTACAAACAAATTTTTAGCACTCAATAATGGGTTGTTGGAATACAAGGATGTTTTGTACAAAAATTGTTTAGAACTCAACAATAAGTTTTTGGAATAGAAAGAATGGTGTCCAATGACATGAATAACATCATATAGGCATGGCCTGATTTGATGCAATTGAGGTGATGTGATTTGATTCCATTGACAAAATCATTTTTACCACACTTACAAATCAAATACAATTAATTGTGTCACCAATCAAGATGTCTTCAAATTCCTTCTTATGCCTAACTACTCCACCAATGTACCATTTGGCACCATCCACTTGAACTTATAGAAAATACCTTGGACCACTCTTCCATATTAGTTACCATTCATTTATCCACAATGATGTTTGTTGTTGAACAATATGAGTTTAGAAATATCTTCAATTCCTCTTAGCTAGCACTACATCTTGCACCTGTAGAGGATACATTGGACCACATCTCCATATCTGGTCTTGGTGTTTTCTCAACAAACTATGCCAAAATGAACTTACTCAAGGGTTGTGTTTCTTGAGTACCATATGAAATGATAGAAGGAAAGGTTTGTCACTAACAAACCGAGCAACAAAAACCATACCTATAGATTAATTAATGTGCTACGTGGGGCCAATGATGATTTTTTTTTGTATGTGCCGGGATGGTGTGAAATTTGGCATTGTTAGACTAAACACATGCATTAACGATGTGGGAGGGTTTCCAGGCTAAAAAATCATCCATCATCATCTTCGTCGTCGTCATGGTCGTAATCACCATCGTCGTCATCAACAAGGTTTGGAAAGGTTTGGAAAGGTCAATTTTTTAAAATGAATTATTCATCTTTATTGTTCTCATCGTAAGGAAAAAAATTGCACATATCCTAGTGTTCAGAAGCCCCAGCAGTGCTTCTATATATATTTATGATTGATGTAGCATAATTGTACCACAAAGACTCTGATTCTCAATCAGTGTGTCCATATAGCTATGTACCATCCCAAATCCAGCAGACCACCAGTCATGAAGATATAGCATTCCATGAGAATGCCATGGGTCCAATGTACCAGATCAGTATTGTATTTAGCCTCACATTGAGGCAACCATTATTGTATCATCAGTTGTATATGATTGGCTCTTGTATTTTAGAGCATAGATCAAATTATTCTTTTGACATTGTCACGAGCATGGGGATGCTCACATTGTCCATATACATGTCACACATTATTTGTATCTCACCCTTTGATGGGAACCATATTAATACAAAAACCAAAAGCCACCATGCCCCAGCCCCATAAGCACCACCTCATCGCAACAAATCCTATGATGTCCATTGGCCATACGATGAGCTCCTGCCCTCACACATTAGGAGGCAATATGTTAACCCAAAAAATCCCTCACTAAGCTCTCCATGGCCTACACCACCCAAGGACACCACTTCACGACCCTCCACTAGAGCTCCACACCCTAACAAATGATTAAGGATGAAGAAAAGGGCCTAAAAACCCCAAAAAGGAGCCTAAAATACTCTCCTAGGAGCTAAAGCCCCCCAAAAGGGGCTAAAACCCTAAAATGAGCTAAAATTAGGGTGGAAGGGGCTAAAAGCCCAAAAAAGGGGCTAAAGCCTGGACCAAGGGCTTAAAACCCTAAAACCCCAAAAAAGCTATAAAAGGAGGGTGGGGGGTCACTCTCAAAACACTTCTCCCTTGAATATTGTTATGCTACCTGTGGATGCCTTGAGACCCTTTGTCTCTTAAGCATCCCATACTCCCTCTCCTCCATCTCCATTGAGCCATAGCTCCCCCATCCAAGAGAGAGGTGCTTCTTCAAGCCAGGGCATAGTGGCCCAATTCCATCAAACAGAAGGTATACCAATGTTGTTTCTTGCATTTTCTTTAGTGTTTTGTAGTTTTTTCTAACTCATTTTTGTTTGCAGGTTTGTTTATAACATGTTTTTTGCATGTTTCTAGTTTCTAACAGTTTTTTGCAGGTTATTGGAAGCGGAATCGGAACCCTAACCCATTGTTTGCAGAGGGGTTCTCCATGATTTCTCTTCTTTCTGTTCTTTACTTTATTTCTATCTAGTTTTATTTCCGCTTTCTTTTCAGCATTTTTACAAGTAGGAACCTACCCTTCTATCATATAGATAGAAGGGAGTCATTCCTGCCCCTGTAGCAAGGAGAAATCCCTGCTACACCCTCCACTGGTGCTTTTCATCCATTTTGAGCTTAATCATTCACCCCTGAGGTGTTTGTACCCATCAAAATTGGTTTTGTGTGTAAACATATCATTCTGCCCCCTTTTGCGCTTTTAGTGGTTAAGAAAGCAGAAGCCTAGGTTTGTTAGCTGCTGAAAGCTCTGCTTTCGGTGGCTAATGAACAGCTGTTGCGTTCACCTAAGCCATCTAAAGCTCTATTTTCTACAAAAATGTATTAGCCTTTAAATCAATCTTCTACATATTTTACCCCTGTCTTTCTGGTAATTCTTCCATTTGCATAGGGTTTGACTGAGTAGTGGCATCATGAGTTGCCTCAGGATCCTGAAAGCTAGTTGTTGCCTATGCTAGGGTTTCCAGTGCAAAGTGAGCCTGAGAGCTAGGGTTAGAGTTGGAATTCTTCATCTGCAGCCTCAGAAGTCTGATCATCCTGTAAATCCTGGTGTTGTCCTTCATAAAACTTAGATTGCTCTTTTGCAGCAGGAAATACCTCCCTTTCATTTATAGCAAGGAATTACTCAATTGAGTGTTTTTCTTGGTTAATAATGTATTAGTTCTTTTTATCTCTTTCTAAAACTTCTAGTTCATATACTTGCCTTAATAGCTGGTTGAATCTTTGTGAGCTAGGTTTGTTGGAGGAATCCTTGTCCACTGGTTCACCCTAGTCTTCTTTTGGTGTGGGTGATGGAAACTCTTCATTTTCTTCTGCAAACTGCTCTGTTAGGTCAACTTCTTCCTCCGTTTCTTCTTCTGAGTCTTAGTAAGGTAAGTTTGAAATATTTCCACTTTGTGTTGGGGCCTCCTCCTTTCCACTGAATTCTAGGTTTCTTTTAGCTTGGTTGGTTTTAGAAGTGGGAGAAGGCTGATCCACTGTTACTGGTGAGATAGCCCTCCTCTTCCTTTTTCCATTCCTAGGGGTGGTGGATTTCTTTGAAGGTGACTTTCCTTTATCTTCTGGCTGTAGGCCTATTTCAAATTCATTCCAAAATAAAAAATATACCCATGCTATGTTTCTCCTTTGGAACAACTCTTGAATGATGAGTTTTATCAGGCCATGGTGAGATAACCTTCCTGCGATTTTAGTGGGTTGGGCCTTGACCTGATGGGCCATCTTGGTTAGGCTCTTATGGAGGTAGAAGGGTAGGTTTAAAGGGCTTCTTCCTGTAAAATGATTCATTAATTTAAAGTGATATATCATCACCCTATTATACCTTCCTTCACAAGTTATGTAAACCAAGATTACTTTCAATAAATGCTGCCACCTCTCCTCTAGCTAGGTGGATGGAACACTTTTCTTCTATACTACATCTCTGTGTTGAGGTTTTAAATATGAGCTGAACTCCACATTTTTAGTAATGGTGGTCTTAAGCCATTTCTCCCCAGTTCTTGGGAGTTCTGTCACTTCTGCAATTAAGGTTTCATCCACTAGGAACTCTTCCTTGCCTATCAACGCCTTAGAGCCATCAAAAGAAAGAGCAAATGCTTCTGCAATTTGCTGGTGTGAACCCTAGATTTTCTCATAGAACCTGTAACATCCTACATCTTTGAAGAATTGGCAGACTTCTGGATGTGACTCTAGATAACTGATGTCCCCTAGTTCCTGTCTGAGAGTAGGTCCTCCTTTCTTCATCTCTGGACTGTGCTTCTAGTACATGCAAGAACCAAAATTCAAATTCTATAAATGGAGATTAGCACGCTAGTTTCAGGGATGGCCTTGAGCAGTAAGGATGCATGCATAGAATATGGGGTGTACTAGAGATATGGTGTTGATTTTGAGGGTTTAACCACTCGATTGATACTTGAGTAAGCTAATGGTGGATTCTGTTGATAACCACGAGATCACCAGCCTAGTAATCATTCCCAACTGGGACTTGATGCTTCGTGGAGGTTTTACTGCGGTAGTGGGACAACTGGAGGGCAGGATAGGGTTTTGATTTCCATCAGTCATTTCAAAACAATAATGACCTTTTAGCCACCAATTTATGATTTATTGCAGTCCCCCTGTCTTTTTGGTTGTTTAAAGAGCTATATTATGATATGCCTCATGCTGACGAGCTTGATTTTGATGGACTGATAACCATTTTATTTTTTTGTCCTTTTTGGTGGTTAAGAGAATCTAGGGTTTAATTCACAAGTTGCCAAAATCCAAGATTTTCGGTGGCTAATGAACTGTTGGTACGTTTGCCTAAGCCATTGAAATTCTCCTTTCCAAAATTTATTAAAAACGACGTGAATGAGCCTTTTGGTGGTTAATGTCTTCCTGGACTACCTCTTTTAGCTGCCAAAACCTGGGCCTTTCGGTGGGTAATGAACTGTTGGGGAGTTCGCCTAAGCCACCGAAAGTTCCCTTTCCAAATTTTATAAAAAACGTGATCAACAGGCTTTCGATGGTTAACGTGGTACTGAGTTGAAACTGTTAGCTGCCGAAAGGTAGGCTTTTCGATGGCTAGTGAACTGTTGGAAAGTTCGCCTAAGCCACCGAAATCTAAAACTTTCAAATTTCTTGAAAAACAGAGCACCAGATATTCCAACTTTGTTAGTCACCCAAACATCTTTCATAATATGACCTGAAATCTTCATCACTAAAAATAAATAAATTGTCTGAGTGGACTTATTGAAAATTGATTTATTTAGGAGATAACAAAAGTATAACTTTTTTTGGAAAAAAAAATATTTACCAACAAAATACCTCACCATGTAAATCAATACTCTTACTTTTGGCCTAATTTATTTTTGATGTTTAAAAGAGTTCATAGTATAATAATGTGGATGTCAGTAGTACCTCACCATGTAAATCAATACTCTTACTTGAGGCCTAATTTATCTTTAATGTTTAAAAGAGTTTATATTATAATAACGTGGATGTAATTTTTTAAACTTTTTATGAATCAATATTAAATTTATTATTTAAAAATAATATAATTTTTAAAAGAGTTTATATTATAGTAAAGTGGATGTGAATTTTTTAATTTTTATTAATTTATCAATATTAAACTTATTATATAAAAACAATATTGTTAAAAGTAAATATATTAAAAAAATATAATAATATTAAAATTATTATTTAAAAATAATATTCTGAAAAATAGATGTATTAAAAATATAATAATAAATTTTAAGAAAGTAAAAAAAAATATATAGAAAAATATAAGCGTCGCGTTAAGGTCTAATATGATAAGTATGTCTATCCGAGGAGGTTTAGTGACAGATATTTGGTCCTTTTATGGGATCAAGCTAAAGAATCCTTGGGGGCAGGAAAGTTTAATCCCATGTGGCATGGTCCTTACGTGGTCAAACATGTGTTAGAGAAGGGTGCCTATGAGCTGGTAGATTATGAAGGGACAGCCTTGGCAGCGCCTAAAAATGGGCTCTATCTTAAAAAGTACTATGCATGATCTTTAGCCAGGGCTGATTATTGTATATTATTGTACAATTGTTTTTGCATAGTTAGGTTTTCTTATGGTGATCAGGTTTGTTGATTAGCTTTAGTTTCTTATGGCAGATGTCAATGGAGTCTTCCGCTTTCATAGGATTCGCTAATGGTGCTAGCCGCCACACTCAACACTCAGCCTCTGCTGCTTGGGTGATTTATACTCCTACGGGTCAGGTATTGTCTTCAGGAGGCATATGTTTATGACCTTCTTTGAACAATGTTGCTGAGTATAGTGCCGTTATCGAGCTATTACGGGATTCCATTTCACATGGTGTTCTCTCTCTTGAGGTACGTCTTGATTCACAGTTAGTAATGTCATAGCTTAATGGCTTGTATCATGTTAGGGATCCGACATTATTACAAATATTCTTACATGTGAGATTGTTAGAACGACAATTTGACAACATGACATACATACATGTTTCAAGAATTTATAATCAAGTTGCGGACTCATAATACATAAGTGTCATAATACAAAAATGGGGCCTCCGAGCCATCAAAATATAATACATGGTAGTACAAAAATGAATCACTCTCAGGCCTCTAAGCCTATGGTGGAGGAGGAGGGGGGTTCTGATCGTGGTAGCACACCACGACTCTAGCTAGTCATCAAAATAACTGAACCCATGCTCATAGCACACCAACCACCTGACATTGCATGGCCTCAGGAAAGTCCTTGACTTGTGCCATGGGTACCCGGTGTGTCAATCGTACAAATTTTGTGTGGATGCTTTGGAGCGTCCGCTCTACATCTACACCCATGATATCATCTCCTCTTCCCCTTCATCTATGATGAGGGAAGCCGTCAGGCCGTCGTGGTCCAACATCTGCGTAGATATGAAAGGTTGTCACTATGTGTCGTCACATCAAAACATGTCTTTTGAGTCTATATATCAAAAAACACAAAAAAATTAATAATTCAAAAAACTTAAAAAGAGGGTTTGGGATTCTTTACCAATATCACCATATGCTGCTCCGGGTGGTAGGGGCATGTCGGGATCTCCCCAAAAATCTATCCCTACATAAGGGTAATCATTGATGGCAATAATCTATTGCTGCCACCATGGAAAGAAATCAGCTGGGTAGGGGTTGGACACCCTACCTCCGCCCAGTCTGCGCATAGCATCTGCCCAACATTGTTGGGTCAGATTTTGAACCCCGTGAGGAGGAATGTTAGCTCTAGGGCTTAGCCCCGGAACATGCTCAAAGAAGAACGTGCTCAGTATACTATCGAAACCGAAGTTTCATATCCTGCCCATCTTGCAGTCACTGATCTGCTGCTTCATGTTACTTAATAGTGCAGTACTCCAATCGTAAACTACAGGTCTCATGCACTCCACTGCATAGAACATCAATGGTCATGAGGCCTGGTGGAGTGATGCTAGCCTAGCTATCCTGTTGAGTGCCAATAGTATGGCCTTTAGGCCTAGTACCTGAATGGAGTTCATTGGGATCTAATTCCCAACCTTTTCCATGTCCAGAAAATAGTACACTGCAATGTACTCATCAATGGTGAGGCCACCTCTGGGCCCTCGAGAATGTAGGTTCACCACCTCTCCCCGTCGAGACAATCCTATAATGAAATATATGTCCTCCACCTCTATAGTGAGGATCATCCCATAGATATGGAAAGACTCCGAGTCTGGATCCCAGTAGTCTACTAGCATCTGTAGGAGTCTTGGTTTGGCCCTCAAGCTGCCAAGATACCAAAACTTGTATATCCCACATGCACGTAGAGCTTGTTGAGCCATCAAATCACCCCGTACAGTCTCTTCTACATCTCCATGTTCCCTCTCCCTCCATTCTAGGACCATACTACACATTAAAAATAATTTTTGGTCATTATTTAACCTAAAAAACCATGTGACGGCCGCATACGCGACTATTTGCAAAACAACCGTGTATGTACGCGGGTTTGGGTAGTTTTTCTGCGTATATCCATCCCTATATGTGGAAAAAACCCTGATTTCTGCATGGGCTAAGAAGACTAATCTAGACTGGACTAAAAGTAAAAAATTGACCATGGAAATTGAAAAAAATTACATGAAAATGGAAGAGGAGGACCTGAGGAGTTACCTGGAACAAACGGTGTCGAATTTTGGCAGACGAAGCTCCCAAAATTTGCAATTGAAGTTCTAAGCTCAAATGGGTAAAAATTTCAAATGATATGTAATTTTTGAATTTTTTACCATTTATAGAAAAATTTTGAAATTTTTTACCCCCTTTCTATAGTTTTGAACCGTTTCTAACCATTTTGGACCATTTTGGACTAATCTGATGATGTAGGAGTCTGTTTTGAGTGCCGTTTCGACCATTGTTTTGACCCATTCGTGCCGCTTTTAGGTATTATGTCTAAACTGGCATATAGGTTATATTTCACATCTGTGTGCATTTTGCATGACCTTATGACCATTTCATTATAACCTTAGGCACGAACCCATTCTATCTTGTTACGGAACCTTCTTGCTGTTTTATAAGTGACATGATGTGAATGGTAGAGTTTGACCATACATGGGTGCCCTAGTTAGCTCCTTTGTTGCATTTTGTGCCCATGGAAACATTTTTCCCTTTAGGGTGTGGGAGTCCTTTGTATAGTATCACCATGTCTTTGCGTAAGAGACTCATTTGGGAGTCCTTTGTATAGTATCACCATGTCTTTGCGTAAGAGACTCATACTCCTCTTGATCTTTTTGCTGGCCGTTGTCCCCAGGACTCCCTTATGTCAAGTTGTAATTGCATTATCATGAGTTTTTCTTGCCTCATTGAGCCTTATGCCAGCTTCCCTGACTTTGATTATCAGCCATATAGCCCGAGCTTGTCTCATCTCTAGCCATGCAGAGCCATTTTATATATCTTTTACAGCTTGATTCCCTATTTTTACTGGGAGGGGACTTTCCCCCGATTGTCGTTATCCTACACATGTGTCCTTGCATTGAGCACAGGTATGTTTCACTGCTTGGAACTAGTTTGTTTGCCCATTGACACTGGTCTCCTCCTAGTCTGTAACTTTAAAGAACTTTTATTCTTTTTCAAGCTTTTCAAAATATTTGAAAAATTCCAAAAAAATAAAAAAACCAAAAAGCTAGACAAGAAAAGATGTTATCTTTGGCAGCAGTTGAGTCATGTCGCCTTCGAACAGATCACTGTATATCATATCCATTGGTTGGGTTAATAGTTTGACTTTAGGAGCTGTACTCATTTCTTTGAGTTTATCTCCACCAATTGGTTAAGTTTCCAGTCCCTATGGAGCCTCTGTTGATGCCTCCTTTGTCGCAGAGATGTCCCAGTTTTGTATATCAATTCTATGCTTCCTACTTTCAGTCACCATTCTCCTTTATGCTCTTATTCAAAGGAAGTTGAAACCTGAGTCGGACATTCCTCATTTCTCTTGACTTTACATGTCGGCCATTCCTGGTACTGATACTGGTTCATGCACATTATGATCAAGTCCTTCCATAGCTTTTCTGAGTACCTCATGTTGGATGATGGGGGATGCCTTAATGCCATACTTCCAGCATATTTCATCCCATCGACTTCATATCATTTATTATGGGATAGGAATCTAGAGTCATTTTTGAGTTCCTTGAGACTTGCAGTCATCAGTGACAGGTTCTCTCGCCATCGATAGTTTTTGGGAATACATCAATGTCCCCTGATCGATGGATAATTTCAAGTGTTTGACCTCAACACCTTTATTCACACTTGTTAGTTTTCACTCTAGTACCTTGATTCCCATTTTCATTATCGGTGGGTGATCTCGCATCTGTTAACGGTATACATCAATGACCGATAATCAGATGATCGACTACTATTTTCAACCTCAAAACCTCTATTCACATAGTAGGACATGTACTCATAGCAGATTGTGTAGAAGACCTTCCAAATTGGTGGCATTTCATATATGCGATCTCCTTGATCGTGCCAGTGTTCATGAGATTTCAGCTCTTGTGACTTGATTCCAGTATATGTCAGATGTATCCAGCCATTATGGAGATCTTGATCCATTATATATCTTCACCCTTCATGGAGATCATGATACTTTATATATCTTCATCATGGAGATTCTGATCTATCTATATTGTATGTGGTGATGACCACACATGTCATATTTTGTATCATGCCAATTCATGGCCATTGTACTCTTATGTATCCGGGACTGCTATATCTACTGGCAGTTATGTGCAGAGTTTGATTATTGTATTGTACTATTGGATGGCTGGTTCTTCCATCTGTTTCTTCATCAATCCACTTCTGGGATGGACTTATAATGTATTTCAGCCATCGTATGACCCCTCTGACCTCACACATTAGGGGGCATCTATTACAACTGATTTTACCACACATGGTGGATCACACCTTTATGGCCTTCCCTGTCCCTCTGCAGACTCTTTAGACCCCATGGACCATTTTTGTACATTTTATGTTTCCAAGATCATCCGTAAAAACACCTATTATTTTCTATACACGACTTTTAATCCCTTTCTCGTGTATATACGCGGATATGACCCTCAAACCCATGTACATCGGGATGTGTGCAAAAGGACAAATAGTTTTGGAGTTTTCCTTGATGTGGATCCGAGTCACTTGTCTCTTGGCCTTCTATATGCCTTGAGATCGGTTGGATTTGACCTTCCATCACCCCATTGAAGCACTATATAAGGAACCCTTTGGATATATTGAAGGGAGAGGAATTGAAGAGCAAGAAAACTATAGTCCATTGTTGCCGGAGCTTATACTTGAGTTTGCATCCCTTTGTCCCTTGGAGAACTTTGTGTTCTTCCCAAGCTTGCATTTTCTTGTGATCTTGCTATCGAGAGATGGAGGATTGAAGTGGTGGAGGCCCAGGTGGAGGACTCATTTTCTCTGATTCGCAAACGTGACGATAGAGGTTGTCACTATTGTAATCTCTATTTTATATTAATAGAAAGATCTTTTCGTATCTAATAACGTGTATTTAAATGAGTATTGAATCCATGGATGCTTTTAAATTCTTATATGTTATTGATTATATATTCCAGAGTAGGTCTAACAGGATTATATATAGCATGCTTGTCTTGTTTGTTGAATGTTGAGAGAGCAAATTACTTATACAAGCGAGAATGAAAAAGCTCAATGGGGATCTACATCAACCATCTGGAATAAGGTATGTATTGAGATCCTTTAGTGTTAGATGTTTGGTTTCTATTGCATATTGGAAAGGATTGATTTCTGCAGTTACTCTGTCTATTGTGGTACCCCCAAGCCATAGGAAGTTTTCTCCATAACATATGCATGAGTTTATGTTCCTGTGGGACCAATCACTACATTATAGGAGCCCACTCTGAGTGCCACCAACAACCTCCTTCAGTTGGCTGTGGTAGGTAAGCATTTATGTTGAGTTATTCTTCATTTACAATAATTTAGATCACTATCAGTTAGCATAGCACTAGTTTTGCATGCATGCAGGGAAAGTGGCGCCTTTTTTCCACCTAACTTATTTGTTAACTAACTGTAAACTGATTTAGACATCCAGAGTTAGAGTATTGAGCTCCAGCTGTGATTATTACACACTAAGCTAGAAGATCAGTTAGGTTTAGTTGGTATATTTGATTCCTATCCAAAACATTCGATTTATTGTAACACCATTTTATTACTAATTAATGAATGAATATTAATGTCATGATTATCTAATCAATTCTTGTCCAATTTATCTGAAATTTGTGGCATGAATTCTTTGCCCAATGTATATCGATCTCAATTATTCCACTGCATAATTCCTTTCCAATATCTATGATCATATCTTGTAGATATATGGTTCTCAAATATAACATGGTATCAGAGCCTTGTTCAGGCTAATACTCATACCTCATAAACCTCCCTTGTGCACTAGAAGTAGCTAAGTTTCCACGTAATTCCTGGAATCATAACATCGCTTGATCTGGATTCTATATAGAGAAGTCTATCAAGGTGTTACATAGTCTTAAAAAGTGCACATGTCGAGGTGGAAAGGTTTGAACTGACATATGATTGCAAATTGGTTTGTTTTGCAGTGATATTTTGCAGCTACCTACATAGCTTTTGAAATATTAAACTGATCAACATACAATGAAATGGAGAATTCTTATGCTCATACACCTAGAATCCTTACACCATTAAATACATTGATTGGAGGGAATATATGCATATGGAATTGTGCAGCAAGGGACTTTTTAGGATGATGACGGGAAGAGAAGCTGAGCCCCAACAATATGTTGAGAAATTGTCAAAACCCCAAATTTTCCGAAAAAATTTAAAATTTTCAAAATATAGATAAATTTCATAAATGCAGTCAAATAATTATTTAATTAGTTAAATGTTAATGAATTCATTATCTGAATTATTTATTTGATTATGTTTATCTTATAGAATGATTTCTTTTTCAGTTTACCGACTTGTTTTTCTTTGCGACCACAAGGTGGAACTGTCATGAAAAATTTCTGGGTTTACTTAGCTTTCGAGCTAACGCAAAAAGTTTTCCTGCTCTTACAGACTTACAGGTAAGAAGTTCGGGTGCTGCTTGTCAAAATTCTAAAGCATTCAATTATAAGTTCGTCACACAAAAAACTCAGTAAATAATATTAATGCTAAACAATTTCCAAAGCTTATCAAGGTAAAATCATTAAACTATCCTTTTTTTCTTCTTCCTTAGACTCTAAGGGAAGCGATTCAGTTCTATCAGTACTGGCTGTAACTGTATTCTTTCTAGTAGATGTAAAATTATAGTCCTTAATGCTTACTGAACTATTTGATGTCTATTAAAGTTGTCAACTGCAAAAATGCCTTAAATCTTTCTTTACAAGCAGTTTTTAAGAATGGCAGAGTTATTAAGTCAAGGGTCTAATTTAAATTATGTACAAGTACCATTTACGTCACAATGGTATTGGTTACTGTTTGTGATAAGAACATAATGTACCTTGATACAAAGTTTATGTACTTCTGTTCTCACTTCCACGCTTTGAAGTTTTTAAGGGGTTTACCACTTTATTACAAGCTACCTTTAAAAGGTTTACATTAGTGTTTAATGATTTGAATTTTTATGCACATAACTTGCTTGGGAACTATTATCTATTTTAAGGCCAATATATCGTTAATAGTTAGATGCCAAGCTTCTTTATCATTTTAAGACTTACTAAACTGAATTACAAACCTTATTAGTTTAAGAATTATACAATCAAGCAATTGAGATTAACTTTAACAAAAGGATATCTATCATAAAATGATTCTATAACTTCCTTTATAACATTCTATAGTATACATTCAGATTAGAATTATAGTTATTGGTTGAGCTATTACTTTATATTGCATAAAGAAGGTGCAAAGTGTGAAAACAAGAAGGCAAAGAATAAACCATGTTCACGACCAGTTTATAGTTTAACCTTGTTTTAAAGTTCTATAAGCTTTATAAAATGCCTCCTTTATTTGCTTTTATGAGCTAGGGTAAGTATTGTTTACATAGCATAGAGAGAAAGGTCATAAAAAGGACCACGCCATGATGAACATAGGGTTAAACTTGATTTTTAAGTTATATGAACACCATAATTTATAAAGCAAGGGTCGTAATACTTCCCCACAATTTTGATGATTGCTAAGGCAAGTTTTTAAAGTAAAGATTTGTAATTACCATGTATCTTGCATGCTAGGTTGACAAAGGGGACGATAATTACGTTGGAACCTTCGATTTGCCAATAATCGAAAATGATACTCTTGGTTTGACAAAGCTCGTCGGGACTATGTAACTATACCCACTGCATGAAAAAATTTGGATGAAGTACGTGGCATCACTACAGCCAAGTGATCCGTGAATAAAGGACTCTCACTTTCGAACCCTAAGCTCATTGTTTCAATGTGGTTTTCAGTATCTTGCCACTCTGCAACTGTGCTCCTATTTGCATTGTCGCTTACCTTGATTGCCGTTAGTCTCCCTTCTTACTGTTTCTATTAGTGAGCTTACCCCGAAAGCTTGATAGAGAAGTGCTATCACGAAACTGTTTATTACTAGAGTTTAGGTTTGTGACACTTCCTCCAGGGTTTCACCTTCGTAGCTAGCTCCATTCCGAACCTTTCGACTGCAACAGGTATTTTATTCCTCCTTGGCTTGGTACTAAGAGTAGTGGCCTTGCGTTTCAGAGTTGTTGGGCGTAGGGTTTCACCGTAAAAATAGTTTTCTTTTGGCTGGATGTAAAGCAACGACCTGAGCGTAATTGCTTACTGTGATAACTGCTTCTATACTCATTCACTGTTGGTTGTTTAAGGTAATAGAAAACTCCTTCTCTTTTGCAGCAAATGAAGGGTTTCCTTCTCCTCGCACTAGTGGTCGCTTTACTGCTCGTGGGTGGTCGCGCTTCGGTAAAAATCTAGGTAAGAATTCTTTATTTCAAAAATCATTATCATTGCAGTTTATTTTCAATACACAGTTATTTATTTTGTAAGAAGTTTTTAACACTTTCGTTCTCCTTGTTCGCAGGTGTTGGCCTATCTCCCTCTGCGTGGTTTGGTATGAAGATGAGGCACCTGCTTGTTGGTTCATGGGTAAGCCCTGGGTTATCCATGGCACTTCCTCCTTGTTTGGTCCCTTATGGTTCCTTTATCAGTCGACCACCGTGGCCTGAAAAAACCTTGTGGTTTTGGTTTATTTGGTTAACCGGTTCACTATTTGTTGTTGAAGTTAAACCCTCCGCTTGATGCGGGCCTTCGGCTTAGGCCATGACTGTATAAGTTGTTTTATTTTATTTTATTTCCTGTCACTGTGTATATATAAATGTAAATGTTGGAAAGGCTGTAAAAGCCTCACTCTACAGACTTTGTTTAAGGCCGAGAGGCATTAAAGAGTTAGACTCTTTCCGTCTAATGTCTCTGTTGTATATTTTGATACTCATAGGGTTTTTCCTTAACTCGACAGTATAAGTAAAATATTTACGGCTTCTTTAAAATTATCTTTAATTTATGTTGCTCTACTCTAAATGGTTTGATTGTTATTTACAATGTGTAAAGATTGGTTGAGCTCGGTAAATCGAGCCTGATATTATTCTGTTGGTTTATTTTCTATGCATTAATGCATTTGATTCTTACCCTGTAATATTATTTAAATTTTAGTTACTAGGGTTTCTGCATATTGTTTTTATAGTATTTAATTATGCTATTTTAGATAAGTTATAAAAATGGTTTTATACTTGTTAGCCTTTTGAATATAAGTAATTAATGTTCTTACGGTGTATCTGTGTAACCGATAGATTACCTCCTTTAAGGTATATAATTTATATTTAATTAATATATATTCATATTGAGAAATGTGTGTTGTTTTACTTACAAAAAATACTGTTTTACAGTTGTACACATTATCTATATATTTAGTTTATTTATAGCTATATAAAGAGATAGTATTTTTATTGTTGTATTCTAGTACTCTCTACACTGAATAATTTATAGAAATACTTCCTGTAATCCATATTATCCTGTTTATATTAAATACTAGTATTTATAGAATAAAAGAATAACACCTAACTATGTTCTCTGTTTATTTAACCTTTTGTGAAGGATAGATTAGTAACTGCAGATTGTGCTTAAGCTCTAGTTGGATAATAATAATAAAAAAAAAACGAATTGATTCCATTACCAATCGTAAATAAAATCTAAGACCAGCTTGGTTTAACTGTAGAATTAAATCAATGTTTAACTATTCTTACTTTCATTTTTGTTGTTTCTATACCTATAGTAGTTAAATTACCTTAAACTGGAAGAAATAAACTGTAAAGTTTAAAAATCATGTTTATTTACTCTAATCCTACTTTAGTGTAGCTATTATATTCTTCTCTTTTGTTTAAAAATAATAATAGGATTACTGAAGGTAAATACTGTATACAGAATAGTTTTATCTACTAACACATACTACTGTCAGTAAAAAAAAATGATATTTCTTCTGATAATAGATAAAAGAAAAACATTCTAATATTCATGCTAACATCTTAATCTACATTTGCATCATACTAACTTCATTTATGTAATTTCACCACCTGTGCTGGAGTACGATCTGGATCTCTCCAGATGAGGAAAAACATAGGTGGGGTTTGATTCTCATTAAGCATAAATTCATTACTAAACAAACTAAGTTATCCTATCCTCTAAATTTATTCATCATAACTACAAATACGTCATTCGATCATACACAAATAATAATACAGGAATTAAATAATAATAGAACTTGTTCTTAGAGCTTGGATGACAACAGCAATGGGAGGCCGTTCCTCCCTACCAACTCCTGGAGAGTGCTCAAACAACGACTCCTCAGGACCCCCGAGCTTGCTCTGGTCTCCTTAGCTGGAACTAGGTGCAGCAATGATAAAGTACTAGTCCTGAGACTCAATACTAGTCCTGAACTTGTCAGTAAATTCCTCTCACCGAGCAAGCTGTATCAGACCAAGTTACTGCAATTTCTCTCTTAGAACACCTTCCTTACAATTTTTCCCTTTCTCCCAATGAATTCCTTGAAGTGCATTCCTCTTGAATGATTCTTCTCCTATAAAATATCTGAGCAGCCTCAGCTCTCTACATTGGGTACTTTTAAAAGATTTCGCAGGTCTTTTTCGGTTATTTGTCATTTATTGAGCCACCTAATATGATCCCACTTTCTTGGGGGATCATGACCCCAAATATAGGGAAGTTGCCACCTACAACCTAGGAAGTGTTTGAGGATGCTACCACTTGTCTTTTGCTATCCACCTAGTTCCTTCCACCAGTTTGACCAGTAACACTCTTATTAACAGCTCTCCCAAGCTGTTGTCTCCACTTTTTATTTATTAATAATAAAATATTCAGAATTACATTCCACTTCTTTTGACTCTGCTGAGTCATTAGTTCCTACTTAGCATTAAATTTAACATAATGTCTTAGGAAATCAAATTAAAACAATTAACATTATTTTACAAAATTGGGGTATGTGACATACACACCCCCTTAAAATGTAACATCATCCTCGATGTTACTTATTCTTCATCCTCTGCAGTCGCCTGGAATAGATTTGGGTATTCCTCCCACATCTTAATTTTCAGTTCCCAGGTGGCCTCTTCAGGACTAATGTGCTTCCATTGCACCTTCACCTGACCAATGGTGCGGTTCTGCAGTGTAATTTCCCTCCTCCCGAGGATACAGTCCGGTTCCCCCAGAATTTTTCCTTCTGGTTCCACCTGTACAACATTCCAATCAACCACATGAGTAGCATCATGAACATAATTTTCAAAACAGAAATATGAAAAACATTATGTACTTTCAAGTTAGGTTGTAATGCTAGCTGGTATGCAACTTGACCAATTCTAGACAAAATTTCGAATGGACCACAGTAACTTGGCGCTAGCTTTGCACAACTCCCCAGTCTTAGAGAGATTTTCTTTGGCCTTACCTTTATAAATACATGCTCACCTACCTGGAACTCCTTGGGAGTTATTTTCAAGTCTGATTGGCTCTTTTGCCGATCCTGTGCCACCTTCAAATTTTCCTGCACTTGTCTCACAATTTAGTCCATTTCCTTCAATAATTCTGGTCCTAACACAAATCTATCTACTGAATTATTCCAAGAGATAGGAGTGTTGCATTTACGTCCATACAAAATTTCAAATGGACTAAATTTAGCTGATGACTGATAGTTATTATTATATGCAAACTCTGCTAGATGTAAGTAGTCTTCCCACTTACCTGGCTGATCTTTAACATACATCCTTAATAAGTCCTCCAGCACCTGATTCACTCTTTCATTCTGTCCATCTGTTTGAGGATGGAAGGAGGTACTAAAATTCAGTGTTGTATTTAATCCCTTCAACAAGGAATTCCAAAATTTTCCTGTGAATTTAGGATCCCTGTCTGAAATTATAACTTTCGGTACTCCATGTAACCGAAAAATCTTCTTTAAGAAGATATCAGCTATATTGGCAGCCTTCTAAGTAGTTTTTGATAGGAATAAAATGTGCTTCCTTGCTCAACTTGTCAACTACCACCATAATAGAGTCATTTTGATTCTGATTTCTAGGTAGTCCAGTAATAAAATCTAAGCTAATCACTTCCCATTTCCAGTTAGGAATAGGTAAAGGTTGTAGCAAACCCGCTGGATGTTGATTTTCGGTTTTCACCTGTTGACAGTCTAAACACCTAGCAATGTATTCAGCTACCTCAGATTTCATGTTTGGCCAAAAATATTCTTTTCTTAGCATGGTTACAGTCTTTTGATAACCTGGGAGTCCTGAATATGGTGTTTTATGGACTTCATCTAGAATTAACAACTCAACCTTAGGCACATTAGGCACATACAGTTTATCTTTAAATAATAAAAATTCATTTTCATTTAAACTATAACCTTTTATTAAGCTTTGTGTAGGTTCTTCCTTAGCTGTAATTTGCAATTTCTGATAATTTTCATCTTGTTTTACCCCTTCTTTAAGCTGTTCATTTAAATCAGAAGCATAAGTGCTGATTGCTGCTGTAAAGTTCAGCTTTGCGTTTCTGCTTAATGCATCAGCCACCTTATTTTCCTTACCCTTTATGTGCTGGATTTCAAAATCATATTCACTCAAAAAGGATAAACACCTTGCTTGTCTTGCGTTTAAATTAGGCTGATCTAAAATATATTTCAGTCCTTTATTATTAGTCATTAGAATAAATTTTCTGCCTATTAAATGATCTCGCCACATTTTTAAGGCGTGTATAACAGCCACAAGTTCTAAATCATAAGTTGCATAATTCTTTTTGTGAATTTTTAACTTCCTAGACTCATAGGAAATGACATGCTCGTCTTGAGTTAGAACACTGCCTAAGCCATCATTACAGGCATCAGTGCATACTACGAAGTCCTTATTAGGATCTTCTATTCTTAGAATAGGTGCACTAGTCAATAAGGTTTTTAATTTCTTAAAACTTTCTTCACATTTTGAGTTCCAATCAAATTTCTTGCCTTTATTTTGTAAGGAAGTGATCGAATTTGCTATTCTTGAAAAGCCTTCAATAAATCTCTGGTAATAACCGGTAATTCCCATGAACAACTTAACATCCGTTACATCTTTAGGAACCGGCCAATCTTTGATTGCCTGAATCTTTTCTGGATTGACTGAAATTCCTTTCTTAGTTACTACGTGACCTAAGTACTGAATTTCATCCTTAAAGAAGTCACACTTACTAAATTTCGCAAAGAGTTGTTGTTCTCGCAACTCTTGTAAAACTATCTTTAGGTGTTCTTTATGTTCTTCTTCCATTTTAGAGTAAATTAAGATGTCATCGATAAACACGACCACAAATTTATCTAAGTACTTATGCATTATATTATTCATTAAGCACATAAAGACAGCTGGGGCATTGGTAAGCCCGAATGGCATTACGACAAACTCATAGTGTCCATACCTTGTTCTAAAGGCCATCTTGAAGATATCTTCATCCTTAATTTTTACTTGATGATATCCTGACCTCAAGTCTATCTTTGAGAACACCATGGCTCCACGTAGTTGATCAAACAGATAATCTATGCAGGGAAACGGATATCTGTTTTTAATAGTCATCTTGTTTAGCTGACAGTAGTCTATGCATAGTCGCATAGTTCCGTCTTTCTTTTTAACAAAGATGACCGATGCTCCCCAAGGAGACACACTAGGTCGAATGTACTTCTTATCTATTAACTCTTTTAGTTGTGATTTTAGCTCATTAAGTTCTAAAATATTCATTCGATATGGAGCTTTTGAGCTAGGTACCGCACCCGGTACCAGCTCAATAGTGAAATCCAATTCACTCCTTAGAGGTAATCCTGGAATTTGTTCTGGGAATATGTCAGTATATTCTTTTAAAACAGGAATATCTTCTATTTTTAACTTATGTATTTTAGTTTCACCTTCCTCATCTGTAATAGTTACTGCATAGGCTTTACATCCTTTTCTAACAACTCTTTTAAGTTGTAAAGAAGAAATCTGTTTGATTATAGTTTTTCTAGGAATACCCTTAACCATTACTGGTTGTTCATCACTATTTAAACACATGAAAGTTTTATCGTAACAATTTAAAACTACCTTATGCTGCTCTAACCAATCCATGCCAATCAGTAAATCATATGATCCAAGTGGCAAAACATTAATCTTAACTGTAGTTTTAAATTCATCCATAAGTAAAGCACATTCTTTCACAAAACATGTTACTTTTCTTTTTTCCCTAGTGGCTAATTGAACTAACCAGGAATTATCAAACTTATCGACAGACAACTTACATTTTTCCACTATCTGAGGTGAAATGTAACTAAGACTAGCTCCTGGATCGATTAAAATGGTTACAGGGGTTTGATTAATCATACCTTCTACTTCCACCATGGAATTCTGATAGTTAGCTTGTCGGTTCTCCAAAGCTGCATTAATTCTGGGCATAGTCCTCGCTAGTTCTCCAACGGTCATTTCCTCCTGCATAGTATGAATATTGCTGACTGACTTTTTTCGGTTTGGATAGACCGAGGCATAGTGCGGGCCATTACATTCCCAGCACTTAACAGGCTCCTTACATTCAAAACTCTTGGTAAAATTCCAATGGTTATTTGCAGCTTCCTTGCCCTTAAAATTATTCGAATTATTGGAAGTACCATTTCTGTTTCCCTAGAAATTCTTATTGTTAGAATAATTTTTAGTCTTATTATTCTTTAAATTCCTCTGGGGTACAAATTATTTCCTCTTAAACTCAGGTTGATTGTTATTTTTCTTAGCCTTCCAATTGGCTAAACCTTCTTTCTTCCGGTTCTGCTCAAATAAAAAATTAGCCTTCCTCATGGCTTCCTCCAGAGTCTTTGGGTTATCATACTCAATTCTGTCCTTAATATGATATGGTAGACAACTGAGATATTCCTGCACTTTAGGTTTCTCATCTACTAGGTAAGGTATATACCTAAGCAAGCTTAAGAATTTACTGTTCAAATCCTTCATAGTCATTGAACCTAACTTCAATTCATAAAACTCCTTAGCTCTTTCTTCATAATATTGCTCGGAAAAATTTCTTCTTGAAATACCTTTTAAAGGTACTCCAATTAACTTCTTTTTCTCTGATACCCTTGACTCTCTTCAGATCTTGCCACCATATATCAGCTTTTTCGAAGAGGTTATATATTGCCATCCTTGCCTTTAGCTGATTAGAGTAATTATATATATGAAAATATTTCCTCATCCCGGACAACCAGGACTCTGCTTCCTCCCCTTTTTCGGTCTCTCCATTAAAAGTTGGGGGCTTTATCTTTTTAAACTCCCTTGAAATTTCCTCATATGGTCTATATTTCTTCTTTCTGTCATACAAATCAGCCTCACTATTGTCACTAGTAGTATGGTAATATTTGTTGTTCACCGAACCCTTCAGATGATGAACTACTTTTAGTTTTCTCCAGCTTCATCTTTTTAGATCTTCTTTGATGACTAACATCCTCAGATTCTAATCTTCTGCTCCTTCCTTTAGTTTGGAACTTTTCTATTAAAATTTGGTTCAATTCTTCTCGAGCCTTCAAAATCCTCTCATTCTCCCTCTTGACTGATTCCATTTCAGTCTTCAAATCTTTTACAGTCTGCAACAACTCTAAAGAGTTGGCAGTCACCTCTTCTAACATAGGTTCTCTGGGCAATTGTCTTGTTTCTGTGTCTAGAGACTCCTCCTGTGCATACTCTCCTAGTTTTTCCATACCTGCCTGTTAACTTCAGAAGAAGAAATTTTTCTGTTCTTAACATAAAACAAAATATATGTTAGCATCTTATTTTAATTTACTGTTCTATGAAAGCTAGTTGGGCTGCATCAAGGCTAAGTGTTTGAACCTTATGCTCTGATACCACATGTCAAAACCCCAAATTTTCCGAAAAAATTTAAAATTTTCAAAATATAGATAAATTCCATAATTGCAGTCAACTAATTATTTAATTAGTTAAATGTTAATGAATTTATTATTTGAATTATTTATTTGATTATGTTTATCTTATAGAACAATTTCTTTTTTAGTTTACTGACTTGTTTTTCTTTGCGACCACAAGGTGGAACTGTCATGAAAAATTTCTGGGTTTACTTAGCTTTTGAGCTAACGCAGAAAGTTTTCCTGCTCTTACAGACTTATAGGTAAGAATTTCGGGTGCTGCTTGTCAAAATTCTAAAGCATTCAATTATAAGTTCGTCGCACAAAATAACTCAGTAAATAATATTAATGCTAAACAATTTCCAAAGCTTATCAAGGTAAAATCATTAAACTGTCCTTTTTTTTCTTCCTTAGACTCTAAGGGAAGCGATTTAGTTCTATCAGTACTGGCTGTAACTGTCTTATTTCTAGTAGATGTAAACTTATAGGCCTTAATGCTTACTGAACTATTTGATGTCTATTAAAGTTGTCAACTACAAAAATGCCTTAAATCTTTCTTTACAAGCAGTTTTTAAGAATGGCAAAGTAATTAAGTCAAGGGTCTAATTTAAATTATGTACAAGTACCTTTTATGTCACAATGGTATTGGTCACTATTTGTGATAAGAACATAATGTACCTTGATACGAAGTTTATGTACTTCTGTTCTCACTTCCAAGCTTTGAATTTTTTAAGGGGTTTACCACTTTATTACAAGCTTCCTTTTAAAAGGTTTACATTAGTGTTTAATGATTTGAATTTTTCTGCACATAACTTGCTTGGGAACTATTATCTATTTTAAGGCCAATATATTGTTAATAGTTAGATGCCAAGCTTCTTTATCATTTTAAGACTTACTAAACTCAATTACAAACTTTATTAGTTTAATAATTATACAATCAAGCAATTGAGATTAACTTTAACAAAAGGATATCTATCATAGAATGATTCTATAACTTCATTTATAACATTCTATATTATACATTCATATTAGAATTATAGTTATTGGTTGAGCTATTACTTTATATTGCATAAAGAAGGTGCAAAGTGTGAAAACAAGAAGGCAAAGAATAAACCATGTTCACGATCAGTTTATAGTTTAACCTTGTTTTAAATTTCTATAAGCTTTATAAAATGCCTCCTTTATTTACTTTTATGAGCTAGGGTAAGTATTGTTTACATAGAATAGAGAGAAAGGTCATAAAAAGGACCACGCCATGATGAACATAGGGTTAAACTTGATTTTTAAGTTATATGAACACCATAATTTATAAAGCAAGGGTCGTAATACTTCCCCACGATTTTGATGATTGCTAAGGCAAGTTCTTAAAGTAAAGATTTGTAATTACCATGTATATTGCATGCTAGGTTGACAAAGGGGACGATAATTACGTTGGAACCTTCGATTTGCCAATAATCGGAAATGATACTCTTGGTTTGTCAAAGCTCGTCGATACTATGTAACTGTAATCACTGCATGCAAAAATTTGGATGAAGTACGTGGCATCACTACAGCCAAGTGATCCGTGAATAAAGGACTCTCACTTTCGAACCCTAAGCTCATTGTTTCAATGTGGTTTTCGGTCTCCTTCCGCTCTGCAACTGTGCTCCTGTCTGCATTGTCGCTTACCTTGATTGCCGGTAGTCTCCCTTCTTGCTGTTTCTATTAGTGAGCTTACCCTGAAAGCTTGATAGAGAAGTGCTGTCACGAAACTATTTATTACTTGGGTTTAGGTTTGTGACACTTCCTCCAGGGTTTCACCTTCGTAGCTAGCTCCATTCCGAACCTTTCGACTGCAACAGGGATTTTCTTCCTCCTTGGCCTGGTACTGAGAGTAGTAGCCTTGCGTTTCAGAGTTGTTGGTCGTAGGGTTTCACCGTAAAAATAGTTTTCTTTTGGCTGGATGTAAAGTGAAGACCCGAGTGTAATTGCTTACTGTGCTAGTTGCTTCTATACTCAGTCGCTTTTGGTTGTATAAGGTGAAAGCAAAATCCTTCTCCTTTGTAGCAAATGAAGGTTTTCCTTCTCCTTGTGCTGGTGGTCGCTTTACTACTCGTGGGTGGTCGCGTTTCAGTAAAAATCTAGGTAAGAGTTCTTTATTTCAAAAATCATTATCATTGCAGTTTATTTTCAATACACAGTTATTTATTTTGTAACAAATTTTTAACACTTTCGTTCTCCTTGTTCATAGGTGTTGGCCTATCTCCCTCTACACGGTTTGGTATGAAGTTGAGGCACCTGCTTGTTGGTTCACGGGTAAGCCCTGGGTTATCCATGGCACTTCCTCCTTGTTTGGTCCCTTATGGTTCCTTTATCAGTCGTCCATTGTGGCCTGCAAAACCCTTGTGGTTTTGGTTTATTTGGTTAACCGGTTCGCTGTTTGTTGTTAAAGTTAAACCCTCTGCTTGATGCGGGCCTCCGACTTAGGTCGTGACTGTATAAGTTGTTTTTTATTTATTTGTTTCCTGTTACTATGTATATATAAATGTAAATGATGGAAAGGCTGTACAAGCCTCACTCTGTAGACTTTGTTTAAGGCCGAGAAGCATTAAAGAGTTAGACTCTTTCCGTTTAATGTCTCTGTTGTATATTTTGATACTCGTAGGGTTTTTCTCTAACTCGACAGTATAAGTTAAATATTAAGAGCTTCTTTAAAATTATCTTTAATTTATGTTGCTCTACTGTAAATGGTTTGATTTTTATTTACAATGTGTAAAGATTGGTTGAACTCGGTAAATCTAGCCTGATATTATTCTGTTGGTTTATTTTCTATGTGTTAATGCATTTGATTCTTACCTTGTAATATTATTTACATTTTAGTTACTAGGGTTTTTGCATATTGTTTTTATAGTAGTTAATTACGCTATTTTAAATAAGTTATAAAAATGGTTTTATACTTGTTAGCCTTTTGAATACAAGTAATTAATGTTCTTACAGTGTATTTGTGTAACTGATAGATTACCGCCTTTAAGGTATATAATTTATATTTAATTAATATATATTCATATTGAGAAATGTGTGTTGGTTTACTTACAACAAATACTGTTTTACAGTTGTACACATTATCTATATATTTAGTTTATTTATAGCTATATAAAGAGATAGTATTTTTATTGTTGTATTCTAGTACTCTTTGCACTGAATAATTTATAGAAATACTTCCTGTATTCTATATTATCCCGTTTATATTAAATACTAGTATTTATAGAATAAAATAATAACACCTAACTATGTTCTCTGTTTATTAAACCTTTTGTGAAGGATAGATTAGTAACTGCAAATTGTGCTTAAGCTCTAGCTGGATAATAATAATAAAAACAAAATGAATTGATTCCATTACCAATCGTAAATAAAATCTAAGACCAACTTGGTTTAACTGTAGAATTAAATCAATGTTTAACTATTCTTACTTTCAGTTTTGTTGTTGCTATACCTATAGTAGTTAAATTACCCTAAACTGGAAGAAATAAACTGTAAAGTTTAAAAAGCATGTTTATTTAGTCTAATCCTACTTTAGTGTAGCTATTATATTCTTCTCTTTGGTTTAAAAATAATAGTAGGATTACTGAAGGTAAATACTGTATACAGAACAGTTTTATCTACTAACACATACTACTGTCAGTAAAAAAAATGATATTTCTTCTGATAATAGATAAAAGAAAAAAATTCTAATATTCATGCTAACATCTTAATATACATTTGCATCATACTAACTTCATTTATGTAATTTCACCACCTATGTTGGAGTACGATCTGGATCTCTCCAGATGAGGAAAAACACAGGTGGGGTTTGATTCTCATTAAGCATAAATTCATTACTAAACAAACTGAGTTATCCTATCCTCTAAATTTCTTCATCATAACTACAAATACGTCATTCGATCATACACAGATAATAATACAGGAATTAAATAATAATAGAACATGTTCTTAGAGCTTGGACGACAACATCAATGGGAGGCCGTTCCTCCCTACCAACTCCTGGAGAGCGCTCAAACAGTGACTCCTCAAGACCCCCGAGCTTGCTCTGGTCTCCTTGGCTGGAACTAGGTGCAACAATGATAAAGTACTAGTCCTGAGACTCAATACCATCCCTGAAATTGTCAGTAAATTCCTCTCACCTAGCAAGCTGTATCAGACCAAGTTACTGCAGTTTCTCTCTCAGAACACCGTCCTTACAATTTTTCCCTTTTTCCCAATGAATTCCTTAAAGTGCATTCCTTCTGAACGATTCTTCTCCTAGAAAATATCTGAGCAGCCTCAGCTCTCTACATTGGGTACTTTTAAAATATTTCCTAGGTCTTTTTGGGTTATTTGTTATTTATTGAGCCACCTAATCTGATCCCACTTTCTTGGGGGATCATGACCCCAAATATAGGGAAGTTTCCACCTACAACCTAGGAAGTGTTTGAGGATGCTGCCACTTGTATTTTTCTATCCACCTAGTTCCTTCCACCAGTTTGACCAGTAACACTCTTATTAACAGCTCTCCCAAGCTGTTTTCTCCACTTTTTATTTATTAATAATAAAATATTCAGAATTACATTCCACTTATTTTGACTCTGCTGAGTCATCAGTTCCTACTTAGCATGAAATTTAACATAATTTCTTAGGAAATCAAATTAAAACAATTAACATTATTTTACAAAATTAGGGTATGTGACAGAAATCCATGTTTCTGAACCGGCTTGATGAAGCCTTCGGCTTCATGTGCATTCACATCTCCAGGGATCTTCTGTTTCACCTTAAAGGTCTCATAACTCCAAAAGAATAATGGGACAAGCTTGGATCTTTTCTTGGAAAACAAGATGAGCTTAGAGGGCATATTCCAGAGAATCAACTCATTGCACTACAACCCAACAGTTTCGAGACTATTCAACAATTATTTCCAAATAAAAAGCTCTAGTACTACAATGCAAACAATGTGGAATAGAAAGGAAGGATGAGCATCTTGTGCTATCAATTCTGAGCAAGCTTGGATCAAAATTCTTGGTCTTTGTCTCTAATTTCCATTCCAGAATAGTTTCCATTCTAAATTGGAAGATGCCTTCTCTAGTTGCTTTTGCAGAGTCTTTAATCTAGGAGTAAGACAAATTGATTCAAATGGGAGTGATTCAAACCTACAAGAATCAAGAACTATTAGTTCTGGAATCTAGAAATGCACAAACAAAAGGGAAGGAGACAAAAAATAATGATTCGAAACCAAAGGAGAATAAAAAATCTTCTAACGGAGCCTCAGGTTCCAAGAAGAAGAAGAACTCTGAGAAAGATCTATGTTGAATCTGTATGAAAGGATTTCAACCATAAAGTTATTGTATGAAGAAGACGATTAATCAAATGGAAAAATACTTTAGCAACACGATATTTCCCTCCCTGAAGGCGCATGGAAGATTGATTTTGGAGAAAAATATGAATATCATGATGAGAGATGCCATGCACTAAAGATTGGCTGTTCAAAATCACATGCCTTCCTCATTTATTCATGAGCGTCCAATCATATGGTTTAATCTAGAGAATCATTCTCTTCATTACAAACTACAGATGGCACTAGTATTCACATGGGTGATGATACCCAAATTCGAGCCAAAGGAATGGTTATATCAAGTTAAAACATGGAGTGTTTAGAAATGTACTCTATGTGCCCTCTTTAGCTGCAAATTTGTTATACGTATACCATATGATACATACTGGCTCACCAAAGCAAGTATTATTTGGACCTGATTTAGTGGATATTACATATATTTCAATTGGGAAGATTATATCCAAGGGTGTTGCAAACCATGCCTCCAAGGCATATGAATTCTCACACTTTCTTCCATACTCAGATCTAGTACAACCTTAACAACCATTCGAAAGGGGAGGATTTTTTTTTTTATCTGCACCTTTTTTTAATGATGTATTGTCTAAAGTTTTAGATTCAGAATATGAGGAACAAGATCAACATGATCTTGATATTGAGATTGAACCTCAAGATGATCTATATCCAGATCCATCTCCTATTCCAAATTTGTTTCCTAAGCCTAAATGGGACCAAAAGCTCATTGAAGCAGTTGCTAATGTTGCTGGGGATCCAGGTGACAGAATAAGAACAAGGTCCCAGTATCAGAATGGACATGCTGTGCTCTCTCATTCAGTTACACTTCCTTCAATGAGGTGAAACAAGCTTCCCGAGAGATTCTACTTGATGGTAAGGACTGATCCATAATTCGATTGATTGAAGAACAAATTGGATCAAGTCACTATTCCTCCAGAAAGAAGAGACAAAGTAAATATTCCTTCTCCTATCTATCATCATATTGGAATAAGATGGACTGGTTCACATGCATAGTGCTAGGATGCTGATGCACATAAGAACCAAGATTCTGCATTATTTCTCCACAGATTCGCAGCTTGTAGCATTTTTTTCACAAGTGTTTTCTCAAAGAGAAATTTTTTCTCTTAAGTATGGAAACTTTTTTCCTGATTACCTACTTATCTTGAGGGGTGGGGGGGGTTTCCCATGAGGTTTTTCCCATTTTCCTTATTTTATTAAGTAGTATTTTATTTCATTTAGATTGTATGGGTGACCCTTGGCCTAGTTTCCAGGGCCCAAGTTGTCCAAGGTTAGGATTAACGGGGGGTGTTAATTAATCCTCCTTTATCCAATATAGTCTATTTGGTCACTTTTCCTAACTTAGTAAGTTGTTATCATGTACTAGAGTATGGGGGACACACCTAGAGGTTATCTGCCACTTACTGCATGCGCATGCATGAGTTTATGTGCATATGGGACCAATTCCTACATTATAGGATCCCACTCTAAGTGCCACCAACAACCTCCTTCAGTTGGTTGTGGTAGGTAATCAATAATGATGAGTTATCCTCTAGTTACAATCATTTAGCCTAGTGCCAGTTTTGCATGCATGCAGAGAAAGTGGAACCCTTTTTCCACCTACCTCATCAGTTAACTGATTGTAGACTGATTTAGACATCTAGACTTAGACTAGTGAGATTCAACTATGATTTTTACAAACTGAGTTAGCAGACCAATCAGGTTTAGTTGGTAGACTCGAATCCTATCCACAATATTTAAATTCTATTTATTTTAACACCATTGTATTACTGATTAATGAATGAATATTAATGTTGTGATTATTTGAGCATTTCTTCTCCGATTTATTTGAAGTTTGTGGCATGAATTCTTTGCCTAGTGTATATTGATCTCAATTATTCAACTACATAATTCCTTTCCAATAACTCTCATCATAGCATGTATATATATGGTTCTAAAATTTAACAGAGACTTCTAGGTGGCCTCAACTATATGACAGTGATCTCAAATTCTCTTTCACCTATCAAGAACTATGTGTAGGCACACTAGTGGTAGACTTTCACCTCCAGGAAGAATTACTATCCCACCTGGGCCATATATGTGTTCCTTCAAGCGAGCATGTGAAGCCGATTTGGGATTCATATTATAATAAGGTGGTAGGTAAATTTGGCACCAAAAATATCATGGTGGTATTTAAAAAGTATTTTTTATTGGCCCAAGCTCCGACAAGATGTCAACTGATATATCAGATCCTGCACTACTTGCACCACCGTGAAGCTTTCCATTAAGAAGTAGGGTTGTACACTCCTCTGACTACTCCCAATGGGTGATGGTAATCAATATCCATGGATCATATGTGAATACTACCTTCAAACAAGCATGTTAATGAATGTGTGTTTGTGGTTATGGATCGCTTCTCTAATATGGCCATTCTGATAGCTTGTAAAAATAACATCTCTACCAAAGTCACTGCTAAGCTCTTCTTTGAGTGTGTTTGGGTTCATTTCAAGCCACCACAAACTATCATTTTAGATTGTGACAATAGGTTCCTAACAACCTTCCAATCCATCCTATGGTCATTGATGGATACCAAGCTCACCAAATTGACTGCCCTCCACCACCCCCAGGCTAATAAAAAAATAGAGGTATTCAACCAAATGATTATGCATATTCTAAGAATGTAAAATTCTAAAATTCCCTACACATGGGATGCGATCCTTCCATATTTTCAACATAGCTACAACATAGAACTTCATATCTCTACTGACCACAACCCTTTTCAAGTGTGCTTATGGTTCCAACCACTGGCCCCAATTGATGTAGCTCTTCCCATTTCATCCACACAGGAGGAATATTCCCATGCTCAAATTGAGGTTGATAAGGCCACCATATTGATTGAAGGAATCCTACACATCCACCAACAGGTCCATGAAATTTTGAAAAACTCCAATACTAAGTACAAGCAATGACATGACTAACACCAAGTTCCACACAAGTTCCAGGGGGTGACAAGGTTTGGTTGTATTTGAAACAAGAGAGTCTCATAGGACCCCATCGGAATATTCATCCACTTTGATATGGGTTGTACACCATCACCAAGGAAATCGGTGATAATTCCTTCAAATTAAGAATTCCTTCATTCCTTAGCTTGCACCCAGTATTTAATATGGAGCTCCATTGCCCATATTTTCCACCATTGCTAGACACATCGAAGGTGGTAAAATAATTGACGCCTACATATATCAACACTAACTACATTGAACAAGCAACTATTGACCATATCATGGACACACATGTTAGTATTATAATCCTCCCTTGTCCAATTTGGTCAATTATGTCTATATCAGGAGTATGTCTAAATATGGAGTCCTTTCAGTCTATTTTTAGTCACTAGCACCACTAGGTACACTTGGCGTAATTGGGGCACATGCACCAGTTACTAAAGTGTGGGGAACACTAATTGAGGCCAACTACCACTAATTGCACTTGCATGAATCAGTTTAGGAGCCTCCTAGATCAATCCATGCAAATTAGGAGCCACTAGGAGTGTCGATACCAACCTCCATCAGTTGAGTTCAGTTGGTGACTAGTCAAGCTCAGTTAGGAGTCAGTTACATTCAGTTCTACTTCCTTACATTCAGTTCTACTCAGTTAACGCTAGGATTGCATGGCTGCATGTAGGTGAGGTGCATTTACTCACCTATCTCAGTTATTTAGACTAGTCAACACTGAATTAGACACTTGAGTTTGGGTTTTGAACTCCGATGAACTCCGATAATGATTTAGACAAGGTCAGTTAAACATTTAGTCAAGTAGAGTCCAATCGATTTTAATTTGCTCACATGGATTCAAATTGCATGAGGCTATTTATCCATTTTACTTCATTGTAATTAATTATCTAATTACTTTTGATTAATCAAAGCATTCATAGTTGCAAGCCATTTTTACACTGTTTCATTCTTCAATTGATGAGTAAATTGTATGATCTATCTTGTGAGTTGTGTGTTGGTCCACAGATCTATGTGCTCAATTTAATATGGTATCATAGCCTTGGAAGGACAAGGCACTTCTCCTACTATAGATCCATACTTGGATCAAATTTTTTTTTGGAGCAAATTTGCTCCTTCCAGTATTGCACCAGAAGCAGAGAATTTACCACTTAATATCCAAAGTAAAGGAATTGTTGATCAAGCTTGCTTGATCAACTATGCAGGGTGTGATGAAAATTCCGAAAGTGCAGACTGTCGACCTTACTTTGTCTATTTGATTGTGTGATTTACTGGTTTATCAGTCTTCTTCACTGCATTCACTATAAGTAGCTCAGTCTCCTTCACTACATTCGCTATAGTAGCTCAATCTTTTCCATTGCATTCCAAATGGCCTCTCCAATGGAGATTCTCACTCCTTTCAACTACCACTAGTGGAAGGAGGACATGGAGATGTAGCTACACTCCAAAAGACTCTTCAGACTCTCAATGGATACAGAGAGAGATCCAATTCATTATGTTGACAAAGAAAAGTACTAGAATAGTCTTGATGAAGCATATGGATTCTTTTGCCTCTCAATCTCTCAAGATCTTCTCTTCCACATCAATGGATTAAAGACTCCCAAGGATGTTTGGGATAAGATTACTTCCTTATTTGACAACTAGGATGATCTGAGGATATATCGGCTAGAGAATGAGCTAATTTCTCTTCATCCAGCCAATTTCAAAACACTAAATGGCTTCTTCACCAAATTCAAGCATCTAGTGTTCCAATTGAAGTTGTGCAAGGTTGAGAAGGAGGATTATCAACTCATCATTTCCATTCTCTCCAAACTTGGTGCAGACTATTCAGTATTTGTATCAACATTTCATTCTGTGAATCTCTCTACTCCAAACTGGAAGATTCCTACTCTTAATTTCTTCATTGAATCTCTCATTCATGAGCATGAAAAATTGATCCAAATGGGGATCATTTGATCTTCCAGAGATCAAGAATTGGTTACAAGAGAACCTAAGGTAGTGAATGATAAAGGGAAGCAAAATGATGAGTCTCCTGTAGGTAAAGAGTAGTCAAATGAGCCTTCATGTTCGAAGAGAATAAAGAAGAATGGCAAAGGAAAGACACTCTGTTCTTATTGTGGAAGGGGATTTCATCTAGAAAGCTCCTGTATGAGAAGAACAATTGATGAGATGGATATTCTTCTGAAGAAACATAACATTACTGTACTTGCTAGCGCAAGGAAGGTTGACCATAGAGAAGAAACTGAAGAACATGAAGAGACATGCCATGCAGTGAAGGCTGGCTACTCAACAACACATGCCTTCTTCATTGATTCTGGAGCTTCCAATAATATGGTCACATCCAGAGAATCATTCTCTTCCTTGCAGTATTTTGATGGTCCTAGTATTTAGATGGGAAATAAGAGTAAAATTCAAGACAAAGGGAAGGGTTCTATCAATCTTGAACATGGAAAGTTCAAAGATGTGCTTTATGTGCCCTCCTTAGCTGCAAATCTATTATCTGTATACCATATGACTCATACTGGCTCTCTAAAGCGAGTGATATTTGGTCCTAACTCAGTGGAGATCACAGATATCTCTACTGGGAACATCATAGCGAAGGGTTTTGCAAATCATGCCTCCAAGGCATATGAGTTCTCTCACTTCATGCTATTTCCAGAACCAGTGCACTCTCAGCAGCTACTTGCAAGGGAAGGTATAAACATTCCATCTACTTCTTTTGCAGTTTCCACTTGTATTGCATAACCAACTATATCATTTTATGAGATTGATATTCAGGGTGATTCAGATCCAGATCTAGTCCCTACTCCCAAGTGGGAAGCTAGGAAGATGACTGGAAATCCATCTGACATTCAGAAGGGAAAAATCCTTGCACTATGTCATGCAATCTCACCTCCTTTAGAGAGATGCAACAAACTCACTGTGAGATACTACATGGAAAGGGCTGATCAGTCACACTGCATTCATAAGAATAGAGTGGATCATACACCTCTTCATCTAGAAAGAGGAAGGGTTACATTCCTCCTTCCTTCCATCATCATTTTCAGAGAAGATGGAGAAGTCTACATGCTAGGCCCCAGGATACCTGTGCATAGAACATCATGCATGCTGCTTCACTACATCACAGATATTGCAACAACATTTTTTCAAGTTTTTCAAACTTGAATCCTGATTCTCCCTGCTTATTTAAAGGGGGGGATTTTTTCCCAAGTGGTTTTTTCCCCAAATCCTTATGTTAAGTAGTTACTTTACTTGTTGTAATGGATGACCTATGGTATTAGTTACTAGGGCCCACAAATTTTCCAAGTTATCATTTAGGGGGGGTGTTAGGATTATAATCCTCCTTTGTCCAATTTAGTCAATTATATCTAAATTAGGAGGATGTCTAAATCTGGAGTCCTTTAAGTCTATTTTTAGTCACTAGCACCATTGGGTCCACTTGGCGTAATTGGGGAAAATGTACCAGTTAATAAAGTGTGGGGAACACTAATTGAGGCCAACTTCCACTGATTTCACTTGCATGCATCAGTTTAGGAACCTCCTAGATCAATCCCTACAAATTAGGAGCCACTAGGAGTGCCGATACCAACCTCCATTAGTTGAGTTCAGTTGGTGACTAGTCAATCTCAGCTAGGAATTAGTTACATTCAGTTCTAATCCCTTACATTAAGTTATACTCAATTAGCACTAGGATTGCATGGCTGCATGCAGGTGAGGCACATTTACTCACCTACCTTAGTCAGTTAGACTAGTCAACACTGAATTAGACACTTGAGTTTGGGTTTTGAACTTCGATGAACTCTGATAATGATTTAGACAAGGTCAGTTAACCATTCAGTCAAGTAGAGTCCAATCAATTCGAATTTCCTCACATTGATTCAAATTGCATGAGGCTATTTATCCATTGTACTTCATTGTAATTAATTATCTAATTACTTTTGATTAATGAAACCATTCATAGTTGCAATCCATTTTTGCACTGTTTCATTCTTCAATTGTTGAGTAAATTGTATGATCTATATTGTGAGTTGTGTTGGTCCATAGATCTACGTGGTTAATTTAATAACACTTGTTAGGGGCACCTTCCAGTAGAATATCTAACTATATTGGGTTGTCAAAGTATGGAAGCTACTCCACCAAGGCAAGTAGCTCACCAAGAGTTAAGTTCATCAGAATTTTCCCCATTTGATGAGGGAACTCAATGAAATGGAGAACATTGCTTACTAAGGGGGTAGGACTTGTCCATATGGATATAGGTGGCCACCCATCTATTCCATTGACTCAAAATAGTTTTCCATGTTCGCAATTTTCTAGTATTTTTCTATTGTTTTTTGAGTCCTAAACTTCCAAGGCCATTTTGAGGCCCTAAATGATGATTTTTTGGGTCCACCATGACCTAGAGGATATCCACCAGCTCTTGATTATAGTTCATCCACTATTGTAATCCTCTTATAGATATTTCCAATGGACTATCAAGTTCCCTAAATGAAGCTCATATGCAAAATTTATGACCCAGAGAAGTTGATTGTTCAAGTAACCACTTTGGGGTTGCACAATTTATGACACTTCATCTTCTAGGGTTAGGTTTTGGATGTTTAGGGTTATTTTCCTCATACTTATGAAAAATAATCCCTTTTTCCTCATTTTGTATTCATCTTGTCATGAATGAGCGTAGCCTCGACATCTCTTCTCAGATATATAGCTACCACCATTCTTGGTGCTTCTATTTTACAATTTGTTCTGTTTCATTCATTTTAATAAAATCTGTAAGTTTTAAACCTGTGCAGAGAAGCAAAGAATACTTATTATTTTAATCTAAACAAAGATTATATCGTAGAATTCACACATAAAACATAGATATCTACCTTGGAAACCCTTAATCGATAAAACCAACAAACCTTGGAACTACACCTCCTATTTTATCATTCTCTTTATGAATCCCTCACAATAAAAAATATAGGTATTCAACAACATCCAATACCCTAATTTTTTAACTCGCTGATAGGCACACCTCCCCCCCCAAGAAAACATTGAAATGTTATAACACATATCCAACATTCTCCCACTTGTTGTATCCTTTTCATATAAATGGGCCATGTACTCAAAGGGTCACAGGTTCATGGCATCAATGCCCATATATTATATACACCAAGAGAACTTCTCTCCACCAACAGACTTTGTTAACAAGTTTGCAACATTTTTCAAGGCGTCAACCTTCTCCAACAACACCTTCTTGTATTCAACCATATCTCTCACAAAGTGATATTGCAGAACAATATCCTTTATCTTAGCATGATAAGCAGGTCTCTTTGCTAGGAATATTGCACTTTGGATATCACTTTCTTATTTACAAGTTTTTGTACAAACCCAACACTGGACAACAGTCTCTACAACCACACTACTTCTTTCCTGGCATGTGTGGCTGCCATGTATTCTAGTTTTGTAGTTGAATTTACAACTACAACCCATATCTTTCTCATATGACTGATAGCTCCTCCAAATAGGTTAAATAGATACCCACTTGTATATCTTATGCAATCAAGATCTCCAGCCCAGTCTACATCAAAAAATCCATGTACATCTATTACTCTGTCTATTCTAGGTATTCCTTGGTAGCATATTGCATAATCTGGTGCCATGCAAATATTTGAAGACCCTCTTTATAATTGTTTAATGCTCTTTCCCTGGTTTTGACATATATATACTCAAAAACTGCACTACATGAGTAATGTATAGTTCGGTACAGACCATTGCATACATCCACTAGTACATATGGCTCAAAAGTTCCATGAAATATTTCCATGAATAATTTAAAATGGTAATTTTCATTGATAAATTGATTAATATTTTGAACAGAAATTGTTCTGGTCCTCGATCATCATCACTATTGCGACACAAATGACTGTTTGTCTCTATAGCGATGAATGCTCATCTCTATTGCGATGAAGACACACGTTCGTTGCTCTAGCGATGAAACTCTAAACATTTGCAAATCAACAATCATCACAATAACAGTCATTGAATTTTTCTTATTGTTGAAATTTGACCGTTGTGCATTTTTCGCTGTAACCGCCATGATAATTGATCTATAAATGCATTTTCTTAAGACATATTTCATCAAATTCTTTTCTATATTTGCAACGATTTTTCTACTTATTGTTTGATCTATGAATTCAAGAGTTTGATACTGGTTTAACACATCGAATTTTTTTATCTCCTTTGGTTTCCAGGTTAGTATTTTAAAATTCTTTGTCTCCTTTAATGTGTAGGGTCATACATAAAGTGGGTTGACTATTCATTTTCTTCTCAATACTATCACATCCAATACCAACATGGCAAGAGATGGATGATTAGGAGGTATTAATTTGAATGTATCATGATAGAGTTTATCATTTTTTTAGGGATGGTACATGACAAAGAATGGCCCTCATCTTAGATTAATGGGTGTTTTAGGTAATTTCAAAATCTTTGTAAAATTTTAGTTTTGCATTGAGGTTTGTGGTTAGTGAGCTAATATTTTTCGAATGAGTAAATATAATTTCATCGAGAATTTTCTCTTAATCATTGTTTGATTAAAAAAACATGAAGATGAACTAATTAGGGAAACACAATCATTCTTTTGAAATGTTTTATTTGTTTAGTTTATTATTTATAGAGGGGTAAACTAGCATGTGGTAATATCCTATGTGAAAAATTGTTTAAGCATTGTGATACCATGTGCTTGTGAGAAATCATGTTTCCTAACTTGGGAGAACATAATCGTTGGGGGGATTTAAATTTTATCACTAAATATAGAAAACATAGTGGTTGGTGGTAAGAATAGACCCCCATACTAACTTATTCCTTAATAATTTGGAAAGGAGGGGTATTGTTTGTGATATGTAACATGTCTAAGTAAAATCAACTTGGATTTACTAATTATATTTGTCTCTTTCCATGTCACGTCCTTTAATTTTCTGTCTCCTTTAATATATATATATAATCTATTTAATTTACTTATACATTGATTGAGTTATTTTGGTTGTTATATGCTATTATAAAGTCAAAGAAATATATCTGGGAAGAAAATAATAAGAGGTAGGTTGAGTTTAAGGAAATATTGGAGGCGAAGGGGGATGGAAAGTGTTATTTCCCTTGCAATTATTGCAAGGGTTTGTGAACGAGAAGAATTTCAAGAACAAGTGCTGAGAAAAAATGTAAGAAGAAGGGGAATACTGAAGGGGGTTTTGAATACTGTCCCTTGGTAAGACGTTATTCATCAGATAATGTACTTCTTGTAATAGTACTGATCATGTATTCACAAAATGTTTTATCATTTAAAATTTATGTGTTGTATATTATAAACTAATGTTATTACATTGTTTGTAATTATAAATACAATGTCCCCTAACTGTCATCCGCCAGAGAGCTATTTGCCACATAATTATAGTAGAAATACTACTTTACAAGGTGATGAAAATGGATATCATAATATTGAAGATGAATTTCTTAATGATCCTATGGATGAAGATGACATTATTGATACAAATCATAAAGATGAGATAAATATATTGATCCAAGACACATTTTCTCCATTGGATGAGGACAACCTCCATGATATCCATGATGTTCCTCTACTCAAGAAGTCCCAAGAACCTCTTTATGAAGGCTCAAAAAAATTATTCTATCTACTATATTGTTGTTGGTGAACTTGAAAGTTTTGAATGGTTTGTCAAACACTTGTTTCACATAGATCCTAAGGTATGCAATGTATTAATTGCATCTTCACATGGAATATTGAAAAGTTCACTATTTTCCTCTATTTTTAGTGTTAATTAATTCATAAATTAGGGATAAGCAATATTTATGATTTATATTGTTTACATTCCATTTTTTTGTCAATGTTGGAGACTGTCGGGTGAATTTTTATTACCACCATCAAATAATTTACCACGCACTTGTTGAGAGGTATTCTTGATTATGAAAGAAATTGGCATGGACTATCAAGCTATTGATGCATGTCATAATGATCATATTATATATTATGGACAATATGCATCATAAAACAAATGCCCACAATGTGAAATTAGTAGATATCGAACTGATCAAGTAAAAAAAAATGTGCCTTGCAAATTTCTTCATTGTATTCCCATAATTCCACATGTCCAATGACTATTCCAGTGTGAAAGTATAGCACAATTTATGGATTACCACACAAAGAACATAAGTGAAAATGGTGTTCTTTGCATGCCTATAGACAGTTCTGCATTGAATAACATCGAAGAAAAATGGCCAATTTTTAAATATGAACCTCGTAATTTTAGACTTTCAATGGTAGCTAATGGTTTCAATCCATTTGGAGAGCTTCGTTCTGCTTACTCAGTGTGTCCTGTTTTCTTCATAAACAATAACCTTCCTCCTTGGATGTCAATAAAAAGAGAGCACACAATGTTGGCAATGATTATTCTAGGTATTTTTTTGAAAGTAATTATACTATTTCATTTCTTTGTTTCATTGCTACATGAGAACACCTTTTATATATTGGGAAATATAACTGAATAGAATCGTATATTGTTGAATAAATTAGGTAAGTACCAAGTTAAATATATGAATGTATATATTGAGCCTCTTATCGATGAGCTATTGAATTTATGGGCTAGCATCACTATGTATGATATCTCTAGACCAATAGGGAAGAAATAATTTCAGTTCCATGGAATACTTGCATGGACAATTCATGACGCTCCCGAGTTAACACATTTTTGTTGTATGTAAATTAGTGTTTCTCTTTAAATTAATACGTTTTTAAGGTAAATATAATGCATTTTTTATTTAAATTAATAATCTTTTGATTCTTATAACATCAATACATATATATTCTTGCAGGTCTTCAAACAAAGGGTAAATTTGCATGTCTAGTCTATGGTCCTAGGATAAAATCTCATTGTTCAAGAAGTCTAAGAAAGGAGGTGTTTTATGAGTACATGAACCTTCTCCCTAATAACCATAGGTATCGAACTATAGAGAAAACAAAATTAAATGGTAAAGATGAGAATGGGAAGAAACCATGAAGAATGACACCTCACCTATGGAAGCTGGAATATAATAGACATCGTCATGGTATGCAAATTGTATCTGTAGCATATAAATATGTAATATTATGAATTTTATATTTTTATTGAATTTTCTCTACCATGGGTGTCATGAATTATTGTCAATGTTTTTTCATTTATGTTTAATATTGATTGTCATGAAGGCATGAATGGGATTGAATGAGGAATGAAGAGTTATCCCATACAATTCATTAGGTTGCCTTACTACGAGCACCTACAAATAGTTCATTTATTCGATACAATGCATATCGGGAAGGATGTAACATAAATGATATGGAGAATCTTAGATGGAAGGATTGACAAAGATAAAATTGGAAAAAATTGTAGTGACATTGCAAATTCGAATCACGGATTGCAAAGTGTAATTAATTCAAATGTCGGAGAGGAGTACCGAAATATAATTAGTCTTCCATGGTTATTGAAATAGAAACACAGAAATGATATAAAATAGGTCATTCAAAAAATAAGGTTTTCAACTAGGTTTTCGTCGAACATACAAAATATCTTAACGAAAATGGTGATTTTGGTGGTGTTAAAACTCATGAATGGCATACATTCATTATTATTTATTAGAACTTTATTATATATTATAAATTTATTATAACTTTACAGATTAGAACTTTATTATAGATGCCTCAATCTTGTTGATCATTATTATTTTCTTGCATCATTTGTAGGTGGCTTTCAACTAAAGAAATCCATAAAGAGGATATTAGGTATTGGAAGAGAGAAATTCCTCGTCTAATGTGTGAAATGCATAAGTATTTACCTCCACGATTTTTCAATGCACAAGAACACTATCTCATACACCAAGTTGAAGAGATTTAATTGTGTGCACCTGTACACACAAGATCAATGTGGATGGTGGAAAGACATTTGAAGTCATTGAAGGATTTTGTTAGACAAAGAGCACGTCCTGAGGGTTCTATTGCATTGCTATATGGTATATCAATAAATGGTGTACATTAGTCAGTATCTTCCAAATTTAGCAAAAAATATCAATCTTCCTCGCATTTGGCATGTCAACTCCATCAACAAATTTGAAGGGGAGGTCCCGTTGAGGAAAGTAGAACAAGGAAAGTGAAAGGTAATTATATGGTGTATATTTAATTTATTATATAATTAATTTTTCAATTTCATATATATATTACCCATGTAATTTTTATTATTCCATCAGTATTGTAAGGTAAACTTAATTTCCTTTAATGATAGATAATTTACAATTCTTAATTGTGAATTTTCCATATAGTTGATCGCGTGTGGGATGCAGTACATTTATACATTGCAAACAATATTGATTGGATGGAGGAATGGATAGAATGATGCTTATAATTCTATGGTAACTTATCATGGGAAGTGGTGAGTAAATTGATTAAAACAGTGCATCGTCATCGAAAAGAATATCCTTGTGAACTTACAAAAGGGAAATTAATTTAGCATTTGGTTTAAAAGATAAAAAGGAAAGTATATTTTATATCCTGATCATTTTTTTTGTTGTTTCCCATTATATAAATGTATTTGTTTTGTTTATTTCTTCTTATATATTTATTTATCGAGGTCGGGCATGATGAAATCGATACACCACAAGGCTATGTGGTATAATGGTCGTAAATTTCGCATCAAAAAGTTGGATGACAAGAAGAAAACATTCGATTGTGGGATAACTGTAGTTTTTCAAGTCACTAATGTTTCCTCTAGAAGTGACAAGCATCTAGAAGTATCTGAAAATAGGTACTATGGTTATTCGGAAGATATAATTGAGTGTGAATTTAATCCATTTAAAATAGTTCCATTTGAGTTCAAATGGTACATGCTATGTATGAATGAACATGATTTTGAAAGAACTGTTATTGAGCATGCCAATGGATTTTCCATGGTTAATAAAAGGGAACTTGAACCGGGTACATATCCTTATGTTCTTCCAAGTCAATGTGAGCAAGTCTTTTACTTAGAGGTTCCAGGTAAAGAAGGTTGTTCATACATTGTTAGATATGATCCAAGAGGAATACCAATCAATTATACTCCACTAGAGGAAGAATAAAATGCCGAAGAAGAAGGTGATGCAGACTAGGAGCAATTTTCCAGCACAGATGCGTCAGATGAAGAATCCGATCAAGAAGTTGATCATCCAAATGATGTAGCAGATGATTTTGAAATCGGTGATGATATTTATGATGAATATATAATTGAAAATGATGTTGATGATGATACTGATATGAGTGATCCTTTCAACGGTAGAGATTTTGGACCAGATGATGATACAGATGAAGAAGTTGATGATGATTATTTTGATGATGAATAATAGAAATGGTCATCATCAGCATGTTCATACTAATTAGAATAATAGAAATCATCATCATCATGTAATCCTCATTAGAATATTCACAACTATCATCATATTCATCTTTATGATCATCAATGGTATCCTAATCATCATCATCATCATTACTATCATCATCATCATCATCATCGACATCATAATCAACCTCATCCTCATCCTCAAACTCATCATCATCAATGTTACAATCATCATCATCATCATTGTTATCATCATCATCATAATCATTGTTATCATCATCATCATCATGTTCATCTCCATAATCATCATCATGTTCATACTCATTAGAATAATCGCAACCATCATCATCTTCATAATTATGATCATCAATGGTGTCATAATCATCATCATCATCATCAACATCATCATATTCATCTTTAAGATCATTAATGGTATCATCATCATCCTCCTCCTCCTCATCATCACCATCTTCATCATTGTCATCATCGGCATCATAATGAACCTCATCCTCATCCTCGGCTGCATCATCATCATCAATGTTATCATCTTCATCATCGCCATCATGTTCATACTCATTAGAATAATAACAATCACCATCATCATGGTTATCCTAATTAGAATAATCACAACCATCATCATCTTCATCTTTATGATCATCAATGGTATCATAATGATGATGATGATGAAGATCTTCATCATCTTCATCATTGTCATCATCGAAATCCTAATCAACCTCATCCTCATCCTCACCCTCATCATTGTCATGAATGTTATCATCATCATCATCATCATCATCGTCATCAATGTTATCATCATCATCGTCATCAATGTTATCATCTTCATCATCATGATCATCATGTTCATACTCATTATAATAATAGCAATCATCATCATCGTGTTCATCCCGGCGACGATTTTCCATGGAAAAAATGTTCACATGTACTAGTGATAGATGAGAACCATGACATAATTGATATGGAGAGATATCATAGGAACTATGTTCATCATGTACTATCTTCGTTTATGTGTGCATTAACAAATGTAGTCCATATGTTGTAGCTACCCACTCTAGGATCTATTGAATAAGCCTAATTATTTAAAAAAATGGTTTCCATGTTAGAAGACATTTTAAAAATAATAATAATACAAGAACAATTTCGTATTCAATTTCCTATTTATCAAGGTTGTAATTAATTGAATTTTACCCATTTTCAAGATTTAAATATTTGTAAGAAATAAATTGTACTATACAATGAATTCCATCTAACCATATTACTTACTTATGCTTGTGTCAAGTCTTCTTTATAGTGGACTTTATTAAGCATCCTCTATTTGTCAAACTTCGAAATGGTCACCATATTTGTCACATACCCCAATTTTGTAAAATAATGTAAATTGTTTTAATTAGATTTCCTAAGACATTATGTTAAATTTAATGCTAAGTATGAACTGATGACTCAGCAGAGTCAAAAGATGTGGAATGTAATTCTGAATATCTTATTTTTAATAAATAAAAATTGGAGACAACAGCTTGGGAGAGCTGTTAATAAGAGTGTTATTGGTCAAACTGGTGGAAGGAACGAGGTGGAGAGCAAAAGGCAAATGGAAGCATCCTCAAACACCTCCTAGGTTGTAGGTGGCAACTTCCCTACATTTGGGGTCATGATCCCCCAAGAAAGTGGGATCAGAGCAGGTGGCTCAATAAATGACAACTAACCCAAAAAGACCAGGGCAATCTTTTAAAAGTACCCAATGTAGAGAGTTGAGGCTGCTCAGATATTTTCCAGGAGAAGAATCATTCAGGAGGGATGCACTTCAAGGAATTCATTGGGGAAAAGGGAAAACTGTAAGGAAGGTGTTCTGAGAGAAAGACTGCAGTAACTTGGTCTGATACAGCTTACTAGCTGAGAGAGATTTACTGATAAGTTCAGGATTGGTATTAAGTTTTCAATACTGGTACTTTATCATTTGCTGCACCTAGTTCCAACCAGGAAGACCAGAGCAAGCTCCGGGGTCCTGAGGAGTTGCTGTTTGAGCGCCCTCCAGGAGTTGGTAGGGAGGAACGACCTCCCATTGCTGTTGTCGTCCAAGCTAAAAAAAAAATAGGTTCTGTTATTTATTAATTTTTGTGTATTACCTGAGTGAATGAATGATGCATGGTAGCTTATGATGTAAAGACTTAGATGGTTTAGTAATGAATTTGTTCCTAGTTTGTTTAGTAATAGAATCATTTTGATGAGAAAAAAACCCTACTTGTGTTTTTCCTCATCTGGAGTGATCCAGACCGTACTCCAGCACAGGTGATGAAATTATATAAATAAAGATAGTATGATGAAAATGTAGAATAAGATGTTAGTTGAATTATAGAATATTTCCTTTTATTTTTTTATCAAGAAGGAATATCTTTTGTACCAAGAGTAGTGTTAAAACCTGGACTAAGACTGTCAGTTTATTAGAAACAAAGAAAGAAGTTATATCTTTTTACTGTCAGTAGTATGTTTGGTAAATGAACAGTTCCTATTTCAGCATTCTTTTCTTGGAACCTTTTTATCTACTTGAAAACAAAGTGGTTGAAAACAAAGGAAGAGTATTTACATAAAAGTTAAAATATATAGTATCAGGTTAATTAGAATGCCTTTTATTTCCATAGGTTATTTCTTTTATGTATAGAATTAAATAATTACTGTATGATCCTTTTATAACATTCGAACTGAGAGGGAGGATAGACTGTTTTCCTTTCGAATTAATTTTTAGAGCTAAAACTAATTAATGTAAGATTGTTAATTACACTGCAATGTAAATGATTTTTCATTTATCTAACAAAATTTTATCTACTAACCTATCTTCTAGATATTTAAATATAATACAATTTTTTTCTGTACTCAAAAGTTGTATCTAACAGATACAAAGTACATCAGTAAAAACTTGGAGTTGTTATAAATCCGAAGGTTAAAAGTTATATATAACAACATTAATAAATTCTATTATAATAAAGTAAGTTATTATTATAAACCTGAGAAGGTGAAAATTAAATATTATTACAAGGTAAACTCATTTACAGTAACCTACTCATTGTATTAACAAATTCCATTAACCAACTTATATGCTCGATTCACAGAGCTTAACCAACTAGTATACAACATAAATAATAACCCAACAATTATTGGAATGCATTATAAATAAAATTTGTTCTTTTCTTTAATAAAATAGTAAATACTTATTATAAATTTTCGAGTTAGGGTTAAACCCTACTAGCATTAAAATATACAATAGAGTTAACAAACTGAAGAGTCCAAATCAGTATATGTACTCACAGCCTTAACAAAATCCACAGAGTGAGGCTTCTACAGCCTTTCCCATTATATATATATATAAACACAGTATTCAAAACAAAATAAATATTTACACTCACGGCTGAAGCCAGAGAACCCTACATAACGCAAGGGTTTTAACACCCATTAAAAACAGCGAATCAAATAACCAGAATAACCAAAACCCACAAGGGTTATTCAGGCCGTGGCGACCAACCCATAATATCCCATAAGGGATTGGACAAGGTAGAACGGCCATGGAAAGTCCAAGGCTTACCATAAGCTAGCAGCTATTCCAGTCTTGCTCTGTCTACACGAAAGGTTGAGTCGACACCTGTTACAAGAAGAATAATAATATAAAAACCTTGTTTATGAAATGAACATTTATGTATTTAAAAACCAGATTGCGAAGTATTGACAACATCCTTACCTATATTTTGATTGAAGCATGACCATCCACGAACAGTAAAGCAACCACTAGTGCGAGGAGAAGGAAACCCTTCATTGCTGCAAAAGGTAAGGAGTTTACTAACAGCATCAACAGCCATGACGATTGAATGCAAGAGAAGTAACCCAAGCAAGGAAGCACTGGAGCTGTCACGGTTCCAACCAAAGAAACCACCCAGTGACGAAACCCCAATGCCAAACCAAAACTTAAAAAGGGGAGTCACAATGCTCACTAGTGAGCCACAGAAGGAAAGACACTCACAAACGAAGGATTTTATTTTGAAAGGAGCTAGCCATGAGGAACATGAAACCCTGGATAAGGAACCACTAAACTATGACCCAAGCAACGAAATTTCTTTACAACTTCTAAGCATTCGAGCGTGCTCACAAGATGCAGAAGTAAGCAGACTACAAAGGGCATAAGGCTAGAAGCAAGATTTGGTGTCTGTCGCTCAAACTCTTTACAGAAATCGACATGGAGGTAAAATGCAGTATCAGAGCAGCTAAAGGTTGGGAACGATGGAGAGAATGATGAGACTAGGGTTACGAGCTGTATTTTAACCACATAATACTTGGCTATAGTATTGCCATGTCCACAAATATTTTATTTGCATGCAGTAGGCATTTTTATATAGTCCCAATGAGAACTCATGAATAATTTACTTTCCAATCATTTTTGCTGTTGGCGAAGGTTCCCCATAACCATCGTCTGAAGTCAACCTATAATATATGTGGCATGATAATCATAGAATCATTACACTAAACATTATGTTATAAAATCTTATTACGGGTATGGAGAAATTACGACTCATCTTTGTACATTGGTAAATATTTACCCCAACAATTACAACTTTGGTAATGGTAAAGACTTGAAAGATGCTATGAAAGGATTTAATAACGTTTACTATTTTTTTTGTGAAGACTTGTTTAAACAATACTTGACCTAGCACTTTACACAAGTAAAGTAGGTAAGAGAGACATGTAATAAAAAGATTATAGATCTTTAAATTCAAGGATACAATATAAACTCTTCATGAAGAATGGTCTAACTTATGACACCTTGTTATAACAAAAATGAAATTCAATCTTTGAAGCAACTTTAACTCTATCTAAGGATATGATACTTGATGTTTATAAAAGAATTTTCTTATAGTCAATTTTATGGTATATACCTTACATGCTAGCATTAGTTTCTTTCCTTTAAATATTTAGTTAACCAGTACGGTTTGCTATTAAGCAAGATAAGTCTTAATATCTTAAGGAGCTTGACCTTGAAGTTTTTATAAATTAAATACCTTAACTAAAATAATACAGTCCAAGTAAATTATGGGTAGAGGAATTTGATCTGTCAACATTCTTATAGCCTGAATTTGGAAGTAGTATATAAGTTATAACTCCTTAGGACTTCAAACTAGGAGGATGGATCAATAGTTAGTAACACGATAACTTTTACACATTACTTACATATTGCAAAGAGTAATAAAAAATTTATCAGGATGGAAAGGGAGTAAGATCACTTGTAAAATGGATCCTTAATGCATTAACCTGGCCATTCTTAATATGTGTGCAAAGAAATATTATGGATTTTTTATTTACACTTGACGACTATGATAGACATTGAAGAGTTTCAGTAAGCATTAAGAACTATAAATTACATCTTCAAGAAAGAAAACAGTTGTCATCAATACTAGTAGAATTAAATCTCCTTTCCATAGCATCTTAAAAGGAATGACGATTTAATGGATTTACCTCATTAGGCACTTGAATTTGAAAAACATTTATATTCTATACTGAGTTTTTTTGTGCGACGAACTTATATCAGAATGCTTTAGAATTAACGACAAGCAGCACCTAAACTTCTTACCTGTAAGTCTGTAAGCACAGGAAAAATTTCTGCGTTAGCTCGAAAGCTAAGTAAGCCTAGAATTTTATGACAGTTCCACCTTGTGGTCGCAAAGAAAAACAAGTCAGTAAACTGAAAAAGAAATTGTTCTATAAGATAAAAATAATCAAATAGATAATTTAGATAATGAGTTCATTGAAATTTAACTAATTAAATAATTAGTTGACTGCATTTATGGAAATTTATCTGTAATTTGAAAATTTTAAATTTTTTGGATGTTTTGGGTTTTGACATGTGGTATCAGAGCACAAGGTTCAAACACTAGGCCTTGCTGCAGCCCAACTAGCTTTCATAGAACAATAAATTAAAATAAGATGCTAACATATATTTTGTTTTATGTTAAGAATAGAAAATTTCTTTTTTCTGAAGTTTAACAGGCAGGTATGGAAAAGCTGGGAGAGTATGCTCAAGAGGAGTATCCAGACAGAGAAACAAGACAATTGCCTAGAGAACCTATGCTAGAAGAGGTGACTACCAACTCTTTAGAGCTGTTGCAGACTGTAAAAGATTTGAAGATTGAAATGGAATCAGTCAAGAGGGAGAATGAGAGGATTTTGAAGGCTCAGGAAGAATTGAACCAAATTTTAATAGAAAAATTCCAAACTGAAGGAAGGAGCAGAATATCAAAATCTGAGGATGTTAGTCATCAAAGAAGATCTAAAAAGATGAAGCTGGCGAAAACTGAAAGTAGTTCATCATCTGAAGGGTTCAGTGAACGACAAAGTTACCATACTACTAGTGACAGTAGTGAGGCTGATTTTTATGACAGAAAGAAGAAATACAAACCATATGAGGAAATTTCAAGGGAGTTTAAAAAGATAAAGCCCCCAACTTTTAATGGAGAGACCAAAAAATGGGAGGAAGCAGAGTTCTGGTTGTCCAGGATGAGGAAATATTTTCATATATATAATTACTCTAATCAGCTAAAGGCAAGGATGGAAATATATAATCTCTCCGGAAAAGCTCACATATGGTGGCAAGATCTGAAGAGAGTCAAGGGTATCAGGGAAAAATAAGTTAATTGGAGTACCTTTAAAAGGTATTTCAAGAAGAAATGTTTGTCCGAGCAATATTACCAAGAAAGAGAGAAAGAGTTTTACGAATTGAAGTTAGGTTCAATGACTATGAAGGATTTGAACAGTAAATTCTTAAGCTTGCTTAGGTATGTACCTTACCTAGTAGACGAGAAACCTAAAGTGCAGCGATTTCTCAGCTATCTACCATATCATATTAAGGACAGAATTGAGTATGATAACCTGAAGACTCTTGAGGAATCCATGAGGAAGGAAAATTTTTGTTTTGAGCAGAACCGGAAGAAAGAAGGATTAGCCAACTGGAAGGCTAAGAAAAATAACAATCAACCTGAGTTTAAGAAGAAGGAATTTGTACCCCAGAGGAATTTCAAGAATAATAAGAATACAAATTATTCTAACAATAAGGATTTCCAGGGAAATAGAAATGGTACTTCCAATAATTCAAATAATTTTAAGGGCAAGGAAGCTGCAAATAGCCATGGGAATTTTACCAAGAGTTTTGAACGTAAGGAGCCTGTTAAGTGCTGGGAATGTAATGGCCCACACTATGCCTCGGTCTGTCCAAACTGGAAAAAGTCAGTCAGCAACATTCATACTGTGCAGGAGGAAATGACCGTTGGAGAACTAGCGAGGACTATGCCCAGAATTAATGCAGCTTTGGAGAGCCGCCAAGATGACTATCAGACTTCCATGGTGGAAGTGGAAGGTATGCTTAATCAAACCCCTGTAACCATTTTAATCGATCCAGGAGCCAGTCTTAGTTACATTGCACCTCAGATAGTGGAAAAATGTAAGTTGTCTGTTGATAAGTTTGAAAATTCCTGGTTAGTTCAATTAGCCACTGGGGCAAAAAGAAAAGTAACCTATTTTGTGAAAGAATGTGCTTTACTTATGGATGAATTTAAAACTACAGTTAAGCTTAATGTCTTGCCACTTGGCTCATATGATTTACTGATTGGCATGGATTGGTTAGAGTAGCATAAGGTAGTTTTAAATTGTTACGATAAAACTTTCATGTGTTTAAATAGTGATGAACAACTAGTAAAGGTTAAGGGTATTCCTAGAAGAACTATAATCAGACATATTTTTGCTTTACAACTTAAAAGAGCTGTTAGAAAAGGATGTAAATCCTATGCAGTAACTACTACAGATTAGGAAGGTAAAACTAAAATAGATGAGATAAAAATAGAGGATATTCCTGTTTTAAAAGAGTATACTGACGTATTCCCAGAACAAATTCCAGGATTACCTCCAAGGAGGGAATTGGATTTCACCATTGAGCTGGTACTGGGTGCGGTGCTTAGCTCAAAATCTCCTTATCGAATGAATATTTTAGAACTTAATGAGCTAAAATCACAATTAAAGGAGTTAATTGATAAAAAGTACATTCGACCTAGTGTGTCTCCTTGGGGAGCACTGGTCATCTTTGTTAAAAAGAAAGACGGAACTATGCAACTATGCATAGACTACCGTCAGCTAAACAAGATGACTATTAAAAACTATATCCGTTGCTCCGCATAGATGATCTGTTTGATCAACTACGTGGAGCCACGGTGTTCTCAAAGATAGACTTAAGGTCAGGATATCATTAAGTAATAATTAAGGATGAATATATCTTCAAGACAACCTTTAGAACAAGGTATGGACACTACGAGTTTGTTATAATGCCATTCGGGCTTACCAATGCCCCAGCTGTCTTTATGTGCTTAATGAATAATATAATGCATAAATACTTAGATAAATTTGTTGTTGTGTTTATCGACGACATCTTAATTTACTCTAAAATGGAAGAAGAACATAAAGAACACCTAAAGATAGTTTTACAAGAGTTGTGAGAACAACAACTCTTCACGAAGTTTAGCAAGTGTGACTTCTTTAAGGATGAAATCCAGTACTTAGGTCACGTAGTGACTAAGAAAGGGATTTCAGTTGATCCTGAAAAGATTCGGGCAATTGAATATTGGCCGGTTCCTAAAGATGTAACGGATGTTAGGTCATTCATGTGAATTATCGGTTATTATCGGAGATTCATTGAAGGATTTTCAAAAATAGCAAATCCGATCACTTCCTTGCAAAAGAAAGGCAAGAAATTTGATTGGAACTCAAAATGTGAAGAAATTTTTAAGAAATTAAAAACCTTATTGACTAGTGCACCTATTCTAAGAATAGCAGATCCTAATAAGGACTTCGTGGTATGCATAGATGCCTGTAATGTTGTCTTAGGTGGTGTTCTAACTCAAGATGGGCATGTCATTGCCTATGAGTCTAGGAAGTTAAAAATCCACGAAAAGAATTATGCAACTTATGATCTAGAACTAGCAGCTCTTATACACGCCTTAAAAATGTGGTGACATCATTTAATAGGCAGGAAATTTATTCTAATGACTGATAATAAAGGACTGAAATATCTTTTAGATCAGCCTAATTTAAACGCAAGGCAAGCAAGGTGGTTAGCCTTCTTGAGTGAATATGATTTTGAAATTCAGCACATAAAGGGTAAGGAAAATAAGGTGGCTAATGCATTAAGCAGAAATGCAAAGCTGAACTTTACATCAGCAATCAGCACTTATGCTTCTGATTTAAATGAACAGCTTAAAGAAGGGGTAACAAAAGATGGAATTTATCAGAAATTGCAAATTACAGCTAAGGAAGAACCTACATAAAGCTTAATAAAAGGTTATAGTTTAAATGAAGATGGATTTTTATTATTTAAAGATAAACTGTATGTGCCTAATGTGCCTAAGGTTAAGTTGTTAATTCTGGATGAAGTCCATAAAACGCCATATTCAGGACACCCAGGTTATCAAAAAACTGTAACCATGCTAAGGAAAGAATATTTTTGGCCTAATATGAAATCTGAGGTAGCTGAATACATTGCTAGATGTTTAGACTGTCAACAAGTGAAAACCGAACACCAACATCCAGCTGGTTTGCTACAACCTTTACCTATTCCTAGCTGGAAATGGGAAGTGATTATCTTAGATTTTATTACAGGACTGCCCAGAAATCAGAATCAAAATGACTCTATTATGGCGGTAGTTGACAAGTTGAGCAAAGCAACACATTTTATTCCTGTCAAAACTACTTACAAGGATGCCAATATAGCTGACATCTTCTTAAAGTAGATTTTTCGGTTACATGGAGTACCGAAGGTTATAATTTCAAACAGGGATCCTAAATTCACAGGAAATTTTTGGAAGTCCTTGTTTAAAGGATTAAATACAACATTGAATTTCAGTACCTCCTTCCATCCTCAAAGAGTGAATTAGGTGCTGGAGGATTTATTAAGGATGTACGTTAAAGATCAGCCAGGTAAGTGGGAAGACTACTTACATCTAGCAGAGTTTGCATATAATAATAACTATCAGTCATTAGCTAAATTTAGTCCATTTGAAATTTTGTATGGACGTAAATGCAACACTCCTATCTCTTGGAATAATCCAGTAGATATATTGGTGTTAGGACCAGAATTGTTGAAGGAAATGGAGGAAATTGTGAAACAAGTGCAGGAAAATTTGAAGGTAGCATAGGATCGGCAAAAGAGCCAAGCAGACTTGAAAATAACTCCCAAGGAGTTCCAGGTAGGTGAGCATGTGTTTATAAAGGTAAGACCAAAGAAAAGCTCTCTAAGACTGGGGATTTGTGCAAAGTTAGCACCACAATACTGTGTTCCATTTGAAATTTTATCTAGAATTGGTCAAGTTGCTTACCAACTAGCATTACCACCTAACTTGAAAGTACATAATGTTTTTCATATCTCTGTTTTGAAGAAGTATGTTCATGATGATACTCATGTGGTTGATTGGAATGTTGTATAGGTGGAACCAAAAGGAGAAATTCTGGTGGAACCGGACTGTATCCTCAGGAGGAGGGAAATTACACTGCGGAACCACACCATTGGACAGGTGAAGGTGCAATGAAAGCACCTTAGTCCTGAAGAGGCCACTTGGGAACTGGAAAGTAAGATGTGGGAATCATACCTGAATCTGTTCCAGGGTACTCCAGACGATGAAGAATAAGTAACATCGAGGACGATGTTACATTTTAAGGGGGTGTGTATGTCACATACCCCAATTTTGTAAAATAATGTAAATTGTTTTAATTATATTTCCTAAGACATTATGTTAAATTTAATGCTAAGTTTGAACTGATGACTTATTAGAGTCAAAAGATGTGGAATGTAATTCCGAATATCTTATTTTTAATAAATAAAAATTGGAGACAACAACTTGGGAGAGTTGTTAATAAGAGTGTTGCTGGTCAAACTGGTGGAAGGAACTAGGTGGAGAGCAAAAGACAAGTGGTAGCATCCTCAAACACCTCCTAGGTTGCAGGTGGCAACTTCCCTACATTTGGGGTCATGATCCCCCAAGAAAGTGGGATCAGAGCAGGTGTCTCAATAAATGACAACTAACCCAAGAAGACCTAGGCAATCTTTTAAAAGTACCCAATGTAGAGAGCTAAGGATGCTCAAATATTTTCCAAGAGAAGAATCATTCAGGAGGAATGCACTTCAAGGAATTCATTGGGGAAAAGGGAAAACTGTAAGGAAGGTGTTCTGAGAGAAAGACTGTAGTAACTTGGTCTGATACAACACTAGCTGAGAGAGATTTACTGATAAGTTCAGGATTGGTATTAAGTTTTCAAGACTGGTACTTTATCATTTGCTGCACCTAGTTCCAGCCAGGAAGACTAGAGCAAGCTCAGGGGTCTTGAGGAGTCGCTGTTTGAGCGCCCTCCAGGAGTTGGTAGGGAGGAAAGGCCTCCCATTGCTGTTGTCGTCCAAGATAAAAAAAAAAATAGGTTCTGTTATTTATTAATTTTTGTGTATTACCTGAGTGAATGAATGATGCATGGTAGCTTATGATGTAAAGACTTATATGGTTTAGTAATGAAGTTGTTCTTAGTTTGTTTAGTAATAGAATCGTTTTGATGAGAAACAAAACCCTACCTGTGTTTTTCCTCATCTGGAGTGATCCAGACCGTATTCCAACACAGGTGGTGAAATTATATAAATAAAGATAGTATGATGAAAATGTAGAATAAGATGTTAGTTGAATTATAGAATATTTCCTTTTATTTTGTTATCAAGAAGGAATATCTTTTGTACCAGGAGTAGTGTTAAAACCTGGACTGAGACTGTCAGTTTATTAGAAACAAAGAAATAAGTTATATCTTTTTACTGTCAGTAGTATGTTTGGTAAATGAACAGTTCCTATTTCAGCATTCTTTTCTCGGAACCTTTTTATCTACTTGAAAACAAAGGAAGAGTATTTACATAAAAGTTAAAATATATAGTATCAGGTTAATTAGAATGCCTTTTATTTCCACAGGTTATTTCTTTTCTATATAGAATTAAATAATTACTGTATGCTCCGTTTATAACATTCAAACTAAGAGGGAGGATAGACTTTTTTCCTTTAGAATTAATTTCTAGAGCTAAAACTAATTAATGTAAGATTGTTAATTACACTGCAATGTAAATAACTTTTCATTTATCTAACAAAATTTTATCTACTAACCTATCTTCTAGATATTTAAATATAATACAATTTTTTCTGTACTCAAAAGTTGTATCTAACAGATACGAAGTACATTAGTAAAAACTTGGAGTTCTTATAAATACGAAGGTTAAAAGCTATATATAACAACATTAATAAATTCTATTATAATAAAGTAAGTTATTATTATAAACCCGAGAAGGTGAAAATTAAATATTATTACAAGGTAAAATCATTTACAGTAACCTACTCATTGTATTAACAAATTCCATTAACCAACTTATATGCTCGATTCACAGAGCTTAACCAACTAGTATACAACATAAATAATAACCCAACAATTATTGGAGTGCATTATAAATAAAAGTTGTTCTTTTCTTTAATAAAACAGTAAATATTTATTATACATTTTCGAGTTAGGGTTAAACCCTAATAGCATTAAAATATAGAATAGAGTTAACAAACTGAAGAGTCCAAATCAGTATATGTACTCACGGGCTTAACAAAATCCAGAGAGTGAGGATTTTACATCCTTTCCCATTATATATATATAAACACAGTATTGAAAACAAAACAAAAATTTACACTCACGGCCGAAGTCGGAGAACCCTGCATAACGCAAGGGTTTTAACACCCATTTAAAACAACAAATCAAATAACCATAATAACCAAAACCCACAAGTGTTATTCAGGCCGCGGTGACCAACCCATAATATCCCATAAAGAATTGGACAAGGTAGAACGGCCATGGAAAGTCCAAGGCTTACCGTAAGGTAGCAGCTGTTCCAGTCTTGCTCTGTCTACACGAAAGGTTGAGTCGACACCTGTTACAAGAAGAATAATAATATAAAAACCTTGTTTATGAAATGAACATTTATGTATTTAAAAACCAGACTGCGAAGTATTGACAGCATCCTTACCTATATTTTGATTGAAGCATGACCACCCACGAACAGTAAAGTAACCACTAGTGCGTGGAGAAGGAAACCCTTCATTTCTACAAAAGGTAAGAAGGAGTTTACTAACAGCATCAACACCCACATCGACTGAATGCAAGAGTAGTAACCCAAGCAAGGAAGCATTGGAGCTGTCATGGTTCCAACCAAACAAACCACCCAGCGACGAAACCCCAATGCCAAACCAAAACTTAAAAAGGGGGAGTCACAATGCTCACTAGTGAGCCACAGAAGGAAAGAAACTCACAAACGAAGGATTTTGTTTTGAAAGGAGCTAGCCGCGAGGAGCATGAAACCATGGATAAGGAACCACTAACCTATGATGCAAGCAACGAAATTTCTTTACAACTTCTAAGCATTCGGGCATGCTCACAAGATGCAGAAGCAAGCAGACTACAAAGGGCGTAAGGCCAGAAGCAAGCTTTGGTGTTTGTTGCTCAAACTCTTTACATAAATCGACATGGAGGTAAAATGCGGTATCAGAGCAGCTAAAGGCCAGGAACGATGGAGAGAATGATGAGACTAGGGTTACGAGCTACTTTTTAACCACATAATACTTGGCTATAGTATCGCCACATCCACAAAGATTTTATTTGCATGCAGTAGGAATTTTTATATAGTCCCAACGAGAACTCATGAATAATTTACTTTCCAATCATTTTTGTTGCTGGCGAAGGTTCCCCATAACCATCGTCTGAAGTCAACCTATAATATACGTGGCATGATAATCACATAATCATTACTCTAAACATTATGTTATAAAATCTTATTACGGGTATGGAGAAGTTACGACTCATCTTTGTACATTGGTAAATATTTACCCCAACAATTACAACTTTGGTAATGGTAAAGACTTGAAACATGCTATGAAAGGATTTAATAACGTTTACTATTTTTTTTGTGAAGACTTGTTTAAACAATACTTGACTTAGCACTTTACACAAGTAAATTAGGTAAGAGAGACATGTAATAAAAAGATTATAGATCTTTAAATTCAAGGATACAATATAAACTCTTCATAAAGAATGGTCTAACTTATGACACCTTGTTATAACAAAAATGACATTCAATCTTTGAAGCAAATTTAACTCTATCTAAGGATATGATACTTGATGTTTATAAAAGAATTTTCTTATAGTCAATTTTATGGTATATACCTTACATGTTATCATTAGTTTCTTTCCTTTAAATATTTAGTTAACCAGTAAGGTTTGCTATTAAGCAAGATAAGTCTTTATAGCTTAAGGAGCTTGACCTTGAAGTTTTTATAAATTAAATACCTTAACTAAAATAATACAGTCCAAGTAAATTATGGGCAGAGGAATTTGATCTGTCAACATTCTTATAGCCTCAATTTGGAGGTAGTATATAAGTTATAACTCCTTATGACTTCAAACTAGGAGGATGGATCAATAGTTAGTAACACGGTAACTTTTACACATTACTTACATATTGCAAAGAGTAATAAAAAAATTATCAGGATGGAAAGGGAGTAAGATCACTTGTAAAATGGATCCTTAATGCATTAACCTGGCCATTCTTAATATGTATGCAAAGAAAGATTATAGCTTTTTTATTTACACTTGACGACTATGATATACATTGAAGAGTTTCAATAAGCATTAAGAACTATAAATTACATCTTCAAGAAAGAAAATAGCTATCGTCAATACTAGTAGAATTAAATATCCTTTCCATAGCATCTTAAAAGGACTGGCGATTTAATGGATTTACCTCATTAGGCACTTGAATTTTGAAAAACATTTATATTCTATACTGAGTTTTTTTGTGCGATGAACTTATATCAGAATGCTTTAGAATTAACGACAAGCAGCACCCGGACTTCTTACCTGTAAGTCTGTAAGCACATGAAAACTTTCTGCTTTAGCTCGAAAGCTAAATAAGCCCAGAATTTCATGACAGTTCCACCTTGTGGTTGCAAAGAAAAACAAGTCAGTAAACTGAAAAAGAAATTGTTCTATAAGATAAACATAATCAAATAGATAATTCATATAATGAATTCATTAACATTTAACTAATTAAATAATTAGTTGACTGCATTTATGGAAATTTATCTGTAGTTTGCAAATTTTAATTTTTTTGGAAATTTTGGGTTTTGACAATATTACACTCATATGAAATTTTTTTTTAAAGAAAGGTTCTATTGACGATGATGTTCTCTATGATGAAGATTATGTCCATACTAACAATGATCATGGTAATCCTGCTAACTACGACGACAATGATAATTTCATTATCAAAATCATCATGATCATCACTAACGATGATGATGATGTCGATGGTGTTGTTTATGACGTTGATGACCACGATGATAATGATGATGGTGTTTTTTATGACAACAAAAATAAACATTAGAAAAACAAAAAACAATTAAACAAAATAATAAATATAAAAAAAACATTAAAAAAACAACAAACAATTAAAACTATCTATCTTACCTTCCCCCTGTCGCAACAATGAAATTTTACATATTTCACTTACCTCACCCATGAACTACACCCAAGGTTGCAGAGTAGTTTGCAAGGTTGCAGAGGAGGTTTTTTAGTTACCTCACCCATGAACTAGGCTTGAGGTCGCAGAGGATTTTTTTCACTTACCTTACAGATGAACTAGGCTCGAGGTCACAGAGGATGTTTTTCACTTACCTCACCCACAAAATAGGACTAAGGTCATAGAGGAGATTCGAAGGTTAATGAGGAGGTTCCAAGATTGCAGAGGAGGAATATCTTGTTTGTTCAATGAACCCCTTCCTTGATGCAACTAGAAACCTAGGTTTTGAATGTGGCGAAACCCTTAAGCTGCACCAGACACAGATCAATTTATTGTTTGAAACAATTTTTATAGTCCGGGTTCTTCCTACATGCTGCTTTTTATTGGGTGGGTGTCAGGATTCAACTCAATTTTAATGGTATCCCAGCTTTGGGGGTTTTCTATTCTCAAGGCTGTCCACCCCCTTCATCTCCAAAATATACGTAGAGGGACATTGGAAGATTGAGATCGAGACCCATAAGCAAAGGTGAAGGTCAATAAGGCATCATGAAAATCATAGGATAAGGTAGCTTCCAGTATATTATTTGCACTTAGAGATGTCTTTTGTAAGTCATTTTCTTTCATTTAATTCATTAAATCATTTTCTAGTCAGGTTTTTATTGATAGATACAGTCAATAAATTGCATTGAGGGTTTTATTGATAAACACTGTCAGGGTTTGCTCCTATCTTCCCTCCTATTAACCCTGACAATCAACCCCGCTTATGGATATATTCAACTCCTCTTTTTTTCCCTAACTGTGAATTTTTGATATCCTTGCCTACTGTATTATTTGAAACTACCAGTACTTTCTCCCAACTGTCTAAATTTGTAATTCTTTCCAACTTGGGCTTGGGGACATAATTATATGGAGAATTTTTGTTTGAAATCATTAGTTGGGAGATAATTTGGTGATGATCATAAGGTCCCTCTCTAATTTTTCCAAATAGGTATGTTTAATAAATTCCTTTGTATACTGTAGGGAGTTTAATCCTTTAAATTTGCTAGAAAAGGCCCTAACTCTTTAGGAAACAAAAAGCTTATTTGGTTCTCAAAGTGTATAACAAGAATATGGTCAGAAATTAACCTTTGTCTAGTATATTTCATGGAAAACACCCTACATGTGAGAAAAGATGTTAAGTTATATGGATCCTCTTCTAAACCATATATCCTTGATATAGTTAAACCCTTATATAGGAACCAATATCATATCCTTATATCAAGATTGAACTCTAGAAGTTTTATTCTATGGAAACATTCTTGGGAGAGAAGAATCATGCATCAAAGAGTATATTATGGCTATTAATTTGTTTGAAAATTCTGTCTAGTTAGGGTTTCTAGGATTTCTCATTATTACGGTCACTCCAGTCATAGGTGGGTGGTTGATTTCCTACTTCATGTTTGACCTTCAAGTTCAGGATTTTGTAATGTTCATAGTTTAGATAGAAAAACATGCAAAACAGGGAGGATGGGTATCTGAATTGTTCAATAGTAGGGAGCTCTTCCAATTTGGTATAGATTGGTTGAGATAGGTAACTAAAGTGGTCAAATTTATGAAACCAACAATAGGGGTTAGGAAATTTAAGAAACCTAAGATAGTGTCATCCATGATACCATCATTATCATACCCTAATATGGTGCATATTAGGGATATGGATTGGTGCATATTAGGGATATGGATTTCTTGTAATTTTCAAAGAAAAATATTGTTTCATAAGGGGAAGGAGAGGTGGAGATTATAACCCCCCTTTCCAAGTTCTGAGATAAACAATGAATTCTTTCAAAGGATTTCAATGACTAGTAATATGTTTCTAGGTTTTAATCATGGAGGGTTTGTAGAGATGGGAGATTTGGAAATCATAGCATTTTTTCAATACTCTCTACATTTATGATGCATAATGTTTTAGAATTCTATGAGGATGTGATGGTCTATTTATGAGGTGAATATATAATGGAGCACTACGTGATGAATTATGGTAAACACACATTGTGTGCACACATAGATCGGTCTAAATGACCCTCACATAGGTGGCAATGGCTTAAACCAGTAGTGGCTTGGGATCGAGCCTCTTGAATAGTGCTATTTAGGTCAAAGAATTGGACACAATATCAAACATGTCATCATCATGGTCATATATGTGTTCATATCCATCGAAAATAGGTTTTAGAGGCTTATTTTTGGATGATTATACCTTTGCAAGTAAAATTAGGATAAAATTGGTAGGTTATAATAGAGGTGGCATATCTACAGAAGGTAAAAAAAATATTTTATTGTTTATAAAAGGTAAAATATGGAAAAGTTTTTAGCATTGTAATTACTTGTAGGGTAAAATATCGTTAGTGTGATGATACTTTTGTGCATAGGTATTGAATGGAATGGCATAGTGGATGTAGGGTTGCTCATTCTTTTCTCCTTTATGGAGAAGTAATAACATAGGAATTCAATTTTTCCTTCTTTTAACAGTCAAACCATATTTAAAATTGGAAAACTAGAAAAGATTCATTAGGAATTCCTAAATGACATCATATGGTATCATAATACCCCACTTAACACTTCAAATCTTATAGTTGGTGGACGTGGATTCCAACATGTCTTTATTTTCATGCATGGTGGACTTACTTATTGCGTTAGATTATTGGGAAGAAAACAACTCTCGTTTGCAAAGGAAGTAATAGCTTGGAGGCACAATGGTATTGGAGAGGTATCTTTGGAGGAACAATAATACTCTTGAACTTCTTTGAATTGATCTTACTGACGACCATTAATATCTTGGGTCTTCTCCAAATATGCTCGATCTCTCTTAGCCCCCTGACTACTTCATCCCTGTTGATGTATATGTAACTTCAGAATGTATTCTTCTATGTATCTTATATATTGTAACCCGATGTCTATTCTGGGATGTATCTATTATGTATTTGAGTCATGTGGTCATGCCCCGATGTTTCGATCGGGAGAATTAATAATGTAATCAAGTCATATCAAGTCATTAGGTAAGTCCCCATAGGTTCGGGGCACTTGAGTTATTATACACTAATTAAGGTGTAGGCTCGAGTAAGTAATTGTTAGTTGGGCCGACATGATTGAGTGCACTTCAAGTCAATGGAAGAATATAAATAGAGAGTGAGAGACTCTCTATTTATCACATTGCGAAATACATCACTTGCTCTCCCAAGTGTGGCGCACTACTGGAGAAGGAAATTTTGGGACTAGACAGAAGACATAAGACTACTGCTGTTTTGGGAGATCTCTTACTGTTTTGGTGTTGATTCTATCTTAGAGGAAGTTGTGGGGTTTTCTCCTTTAAGTTTTCCCTGAGAAAAACTCTTTGTGTCTCTTGTCTCTTGTGATGTGCTTGTGTTTTATTGTTGTGCTTGTTATTCTCTCAGTGAAAAGATCCTAAGATCATAATGCCATCTTAAATGTGATGAAAAACTAACATGGTATCAGAGCTAACCTGAGAAGAAGACATTGTGCAGCTACAGGAACTAGGGATTCCTAGTTTGTGGATCTTACTCCACATATTTTCAGCAAAATTAAGGTGGAACAACTCTCCTCCTTAGGGCGCATCTTTCTGTCGAAGCGGAATTTGATTCCAAGCATTTTTAGTCTTCGATGCGGAAATTAGGGCTTTCTACAGAAGATGAATTTTTGAGTGAGACCAGCATAGGGTTATTCTCCTCATCAAAACTGAAGTTTAGAGAACTGGATCAATAAATTTGGTTGGGTAAAACTCTAGGAAAGTCAAACCCTAGTTTGACCCTGAGCTAGGAGAAACCCTAAATACTAAAACCGCTAAGTTTTGGTACAGTCACTATATTCCGATATTGGCGAAGTCTCAGAAGCTGAAAATTGCAAGGGACGAATATAAAATCCTAATGAAGCCTATGTACACAAATCAGACTCAGATTCGCTGTACTCCAGGAGATATGATCTCTCCAAGTTAGGGTTCCAGCCTCTTCCAGAATTCATCCCTGAACAAGACATCTGGGGAGATCTGAAATATCTTGAGCTACAGAGGTCCAAATGGAATTCATGAAGATGTTACAGAAATGGCACAGACTTTAATTTTGGTGGTCCAAATATCAGACTCATAAGATGAACCAGTGACATGTGGCATGTCGTACAACTTTGCTGTTCTGAACAGTCCTGTAACAGGTCACCTTGGGAAAATGATCATAAATCCCAATTTGTGAAACCAATTCTGATGAAAATTGTGGTGTTGTATCAGGGACATGATATTTTACCTTAGTGATAAATTTCAGACACAGAGGAGCAGTAATTTATGAGATATCACAGAAACAGTAACAGGAATTTCTGCAGAAGAAACTGGAAAATTAGGGCTCCCTGTTCCAGGAGCTTCCTCCACTGTTTTCAGAAAAGGAGTACATTGGACAGCTCCATTTGAAGAGATATATCTGTTCATATAATAATATCTGAAAGATTCCATGTTTTGAAAATTAGGGTTTCTGTGACAAACCCTAGATCAGCGAACTCCGGGACAAGGACGGACACCTCAAATCGGTAAGATCTAATCCTTTGCTATTTCCATTTGAGGTTCTCATTTCAAAGTGATCTATCACATCAGCTTGATGATAAGCTTGGTGAATTTGACAAATTCCAAGCATAGAAGTATTTTATCTCTCTGGATTAGACACCTACATGAGTATAGAGGTTCTAGTTTCAGAGGGAGATGAGGCCAAAGAAGACATCATGCTCATGCTGCAGAGGATGATGAACCATCCAGAAAGAGATCCAGATATGAAAGTGAAGATTCTTCAAGTGAGGATGAATATCTTCTAATATCAGCTCTCACAGGTAACATTACTCATGGAAGTGATGATTGCCTTATAGACAGTGTGGCTTACAAACATATGACAGGATTCAAGGAATCCTTTGTAACATTGTCAGAACATGAATCACCTCACAAGGTGAGACTAGGAGATGACTACCAATGTCCAATAAAAGGTAGTGGGGAATATTCATACAAGCTAGACTCTGGTAAGTCTCTAACAATGAAATAAGTATTGTTTGTGCTGGGATTGAAGAAGAACCTTCTCTCCATTTCAGCATTGATGCAAAAGGAATGCGGGCTGCATTCATAGATGGTCAAGTCATCATATGGCCAAAAGGAAAGACTATCGATGATGTGGTAGTCATTGAAGAACAAGAAGGAGGCTTGTACAAATTGAAGGGATATCCAGAACAAGCCTTGATCCATGACACAATAGAGCCAAATTAGCTTTGGCATAGAAGGCTTGCACATGTGCATTATAGAGCACTACCTATTGCAAGCAAATCTGTTGAAGGTCTTCCAGAATTTCAAGCTATTTGAAGGGAAGAACAAAATCAGAATATGACTTAAAGAAACCAGTTGAAGAATGTGAAGATCCAGAATGCAGAGGCCATGCAGTCATAAGAGTCTCTCAAATCAAAGAACAACTTAAAGCGGTAAAATAAAAAGTGAAGAATGCAAAAGTGGTGATGGCCACCTTGAATGGCCTCCCAGGATCGTGGAATTCATTCATGTGAGGAATGTGTGCTAGAAGGAAGTTATTACTTTCAATAGACTCTAGAAATAGAACTCACAAGAAGAAGAAGCTCAAGAAGAGAAGGTGGGAGCAACTGAAGATAAAGCTCTTTCCATCCAAAGAATATCCCTCAAGTAATGAGGAATATGAAGAACTCAACTCTTGAAGAACTTCTTATCCACCTTAGATTTTGGATAAGAAACAATACTATTATGAATGAAGAAGACGATGAAGCTGAACGCTCAAGAAGGAGTCTACCCTCGAAACAAATAAAGATAAGTATTCAATTGTCATTTCATTATATTATTTTTTTATGCATTTGTTTATATTCAGTTATTGTATTATAGGATACTACTAATATGCATGTGATGGGTAAGTAGCTCATGGGGCTATACAAATTCTCCATTGATACTTATCTAGAATGAAACCTCTTTGTTGACATATTGGATTAGTGCACAATATCAATGTTGTCCTGGTAGAGATGGAAGGCATCTAGAAAGTTTCAATGAGATATGGATGAATGTTGTATTGGCTAAAGTAGTTGCATGATCATATATTTATGCATAAGTGTTTTTCAGTATAAATATTCCTTATGAAATGTTTCTAACCATACAATTGCAATTGACTTGTAGGAAAGATCGCATACATAATCGCCTACAAGCAAAGAAGAATGAAGACTTGTTCCGAAGAACAAGTGACGACAGTTCAAAGACAAAGAATAATATGATGAGTGCAGTGACATCATTGATGCAGAACCTTCCAGCCACCAAGAAGAAAGGGAAGATCAGTTCAAGAAGAATGATGTCTGGGTGTAGTATCGAGACCTAAATAGAAGTTCATAGTTACATCATGCAGTAGATGGAAACATCGTGGGATACAAAGCAAGATTCGTAGCATGAGGTTTCTCATGAAGAGAAGGCATAGTCTACAAAGAAGCATTTACAGCTAATAGAAGTGAAGTCACATGACATGCATAATCATGTGTGCAAATGAAAGAAGGCCTTGTACGAGTTTAGAAGACACCCATGGGATAACACATACATGATGAGCTTGATGAATATCTTAACCTTTGCTACAAGGTTGATAGAGGATGACAAGCTCACAGATGGGTGCAAGATGAACTTTTGAAGAAGTTCAAGATAGAGGATCTTAGTATCCAGTGATCCTAGATGGATACTACTTGTCACTCTAGTAAAGAATGTTTCAGTGCATAGAGTATGGAAGACAGAGGGAGTATGATGCTCTGCTTCAGAGGGAGTGATTGTAGAAGATCCCGAGGTTCGACATGGTACAACAGGATGGGCAGATTACTGATGATTCTAGTCTTTACTGAGAATAAAGTAGATTCCAACCTTTGATCCAAGGTTGAAGGTGGAAGACCAGTGATGCTCCTGTTATGTGTCGATGCACTTCTGATATAGGTATGGAGGTGTGGCAGAGTACAGATGGGATCTTCCTTGGACAAGGGAAGTATGCAATAGAGATCCTGAAGAGGTTCAGGATGATGGACTGCAAGGCGATGGCCACACCTATGGCATCGAACCTGAAGCTTATTGAGTGATGCTTCGTCAGAGTCGGTTGATGCTACAATGTATCGTTAGATGATTGGGTCATTGATGTACCTGATGAACACGAGACCAGATATCTGCTTTGCTGTGAACACCTTGAGCCAGTACCTGACAGATCCGAGAAGTGTTCACTTGACTGCGGCAAAGCATATTCTGAGGTACCTGAAGGGTACAATTGATTATGGGATCAAGTACGATGCGAATCAGAAGATTAACCTGGAAGGTTATATTGATTCAGATTGGGAAGACAGTGACATCGACAGGAAGAGTACTTTGGGATGTTGCTTCAGTATGGGATCAGGTGTGATCTCTTGGTTTAGCAGGAAGCAATCCTGTGTGGCACTGAGTACGGCTGAAGCAGAGTATGTCGCAGCTTGTTCAGCTAGTTGTGAGGCAGTATGGCTGTAGAAGCTACTGTCTGATATATTTGATCTCCAGTTAGATGCTACTTGTATACATTGTGACAACCAGAGTTGCGTGAAGTTGTCAGAGAATCCAGTGTTTCATGACAAGTCGAAGCATATCGAGATCAAGTATCATTATATTAGGGATATGGTGCAAAGAGGAGTAGTGAAGCTCCTGTATGTTGCGGCGGAGGAACATATAGCTGATGTATTGACGAAGCCATTGGCTAGGCTGAAGTTCGAGTACTTCAGAGAGAGACTTGGTGTTCTCCAGATCGAGGCTTCCTCCCAGAGAAAGTGATGAGACCCATAGCCATTCTGACATGGTGAGAGGATTGGTTCCTTCCATGGTCAGATGTAAGGGCTGAGCCATTCTGTCATGGTGAGAGGATTGGTTCCTTCCATGTCAGATATGAGTACTGAGATCCATAGCCATTCTGATGAGTAGGTTAGATATAAGGGCTGAGCCATTCTGTCATGGTGGTAGGGTTGCTCCCTTCCATGTCAGATATGAGTGCTAGCCATTTTGTCGAGCAAGACAGATGTAAGAGCAATTGCCATTCTAGGAATGGAGGCACCTGGTCAGTTACCAGGAACACTCAGTGTAAGAAATGAGTATCCATTCTGATGTGATAGAGGGATGTGTTCCCACTTGATCAAATGTAAGGGCTGAGCCATTCTATTCATGGCTAAAGGATTAAGTTCCTTCCATGTCAGATGTGAGTGTTGGCCATTTCGACGAGCAGGTCGGATGTAAGGGAAACTGCCATTCTCTAGGAGAATGGAGGCGCCTGGTCAGTTACCAGGTAGCTCAATCGAGGAGGACTGGGGGGCCATTCTGATATGATTGCTGGGATGTGTTCCCCTCATGATTAGATATGAGTGCATGCCCTTCCATCATTGTGAGCAGGATGTGTTCCCGCCTAGATGGATTTAAGTGCTGAGCCTTGTCACAGATGATAGTAGGTGTGTCCTATCATGCTGGTGAATGTAAGTGCTGTGCCATTTCATAGATGATAGTAGGTGTGTCCTATCATGTTGGTGACTGTAAGTGCAGTGCCATTTCATAGATGGTAGTAGGTGTGTCCTACCATGCTGGTGATTGTAAGTGCAGATCCTTTTCACAGATGGTAGTAGGTGTGTCTTACCATGCTGGTGATTGTAAGTGCTGAGCCTTTCCACAGATGGTAGTAGTTGTGTCCTACCATGCTGATGGATGTGAGCGATGTGCCTTTCCACAAATGATAGTAGGTGTGTCCTATCATGCTGGTGGTTGTAAGTGCTATGCCATTTCACAAATGATAGTAGGTGTGTCCTATCATGCTGGTGACTGTAAGTGCAGTGCCATTTCATAGATGGCAGTAGGTGTGTCCTACCATGCTGGTGATTATAAGTGTTGAGCCTTTCCACAGATGGTAGTAGGTGTGTCCTACCATGCTGGTGGATGTGAGCACTATGCCTTTCCACAGATGATAGTAGGTGTGTCCTATCATGCTGGTGGTTGTAAGTGCTAATCCATTTCACAGATGATAGTAGGTGTGTCCTATCGTGCTGGTGAATGTGAGTGCTGGGCCTTTCTGATGGGATTGTAGTTTACTACATGATCAGATGTGAGTGTTGGGCATGCCTTTCTGATGAGCAAGTCAGATATAAGTGCTGGGATTAGACCTACATGAGGGTAGGCCTACAACCAACATGAAAAAGGGCTGGCTCTGTAGAACATCCTATGACGAGAAGAATCATGAGATAGCACCAGTGTTGATCCAGATCGAGTGATGATCCAGATCCAGTAATGATGATCCAGCAGTAATGATCCAGATCGAGTGATGATCCAGATCCAGTCCAGTGATGATGATCCAGATCGAGAGATGATCCAGATCCAGTAATGATGATCCAGCAGTAATGATCCATATCGAGTGATGATCCAGATCCAGTCCAGTGATGATGATCCAGATCTAGTGATGATGTTCGATGATGATCCAGATCAAGAGATGATCCAGATCAAGAGATGATCCAGATCAAGAGATGATCTAGATCCGATGATGACTTGAAGATGAAGATGGCTTGAAGATGAAGATGACTTGAAGACGAGATGATCCAGTTGATACAGAGAAGAATACCAGTGCTGAAAATTGTGTCGAAAGAATACCTTCCTAGTTAAGAGGGAGTGTTGATGTATATGTAACTTCAGAATGTATTATTCTATGTATCTTATATATTGTAACCCGATGTTTATTCCAGGATGTCTCTATTATGTATTTGAGTCATGTGGTCATGCCCCGATGTTCCGATCGGGAGGATTAATAATGTAATCAAGTCATATCAAGTCATTAGGTAAGTCCCCACAGGTTCAGGGCACTTGAGTTATTATACACTAATTAAGGTGTAGGATCGAGTAAGTAATTGTTAGTTGGGCCGACATGATTGAGTGCACTTCAAGTCAACGGAAGAATATAAATAGAGGGTGAGAGACTCTCTATTTATCACATTGCGAAATACATCACTTGCTCTCCCAAGTGTGGTGCACTACTGGAGAAGGAAATTTTGGGACTAGACAGAAGACAGAATACTACTGCTATTTTGGGAGATCTCTTACTATTTTGGTGTTGATTCTATCTTAGAGGAAGTTGTGAGGTTTTCTCCTTTATGGTTTCCCCGAGGAAAACTCTTTGTGTCTCTTGTCTCTTGTGATGTGCTTGTGTTTTATTGCTTTGCTTGTTATTCTCTCAGTGAAAAGATCCTAAGATCATAATGCTAGCTTAAATGTGATGAAAAACTAACAATCCCTAGGTCACTACCCTTGGTCCCATGTATCCTTGTTTTAGGTTCTCGATTTCTTTCATTTTCATCTCATGGCTCCGATCTGATTGTCATCGCACCAACTTCTCTATTATTTCTTTAAGCACCTATGTGGCTTGCAAATATTTAGTATATTATCTCAAGGATTAATTCAAGTATTTTCAATTCTTTTGAAAGTACCTTGGGCTTCTGATCCCTGGATCATTTTCTAGTGATAACAAGACCCTTGTTTTTTCTTATTATTGGAACGTTTTTTTTCTTTTGGAATGCTTGGAATTATCCTTATGTTGTGCCTATAAGGATTTTATTTTATTTCTAATATAATGAATCAAAAAAGGATTCAAGAGTAGGTTTTATATAGTTAGTCCCTAAACATTATTTCAAGGATTAAAAAGTGATACAAAAATAGAATATGTAAGACCAATCTTGGAAATAATAGCATAAATACATTGCCTTTATAGATTAGATAATTTACATTTTTCAACTAATGTTCTAAGGGATTTGAATCTATATAGATAGCCTTGAATCCAGTAAAAATTGATTATATTTAAAGCAACCAAATCATTTTCAATTTGATGACCACGTGTCTTGTTGTGTTTTCCAAGCATAGTTTCCAATTTTTCCACCTCAGTTTCCATTGCACTACCAAGGGGTTATTAACTCATTTGCTAGTTTGATTAAAATATACTTTTACTCGTATATTGAGCTTACATTATAAAGGGATATGAGGTGCTTGAATTTAGTTTGTAAATAATTTGAATTGTAATAAAAAGTAATAGTTGTGTAACTATTTACTTTTAAGATCAAAATATTATATTTACATAAACTGTGCTTTAGTTTCTTTTGCGACCTCCACCTTTCTTCTTTCCTCGTATCGGTAGTGCTGACCACACATAGTTTGTTGAATAGGAGGCATAGAATAGCTGAGTGGGATGCCAAATTGGCTCATCCTCTGCAGTATTTTATTAAATGTGGGATCTCTAGGTTGTATTGAGCCTCTAGGTGGCATGCATTCCAACAGAGTCATTTTCCTTGAAAATTATTATGCTGGTTGTGCCTGTGTGTATTGCTGAGGTGGAGTGATGCAGGAGCATATACTAATAATGAAGTCACTTGTGAATTCACTAAGACAAGTGTGATCTTCTAGAAGAGACTAGAAGCCTCTTATGTCATTTTTGTTTTAATAAAAAAAATACAAGTCTGAATAAGTTGGAGAAGGATACTTGATCCTTTCCAAGTGTAATAGATAGAGATAGAATCAGTTAGAGGTTGTTGAATATTTCTAGCAATCGATAAATTGAGTCATAGGTAGAGAACAGAGTTTGAATTGGGTTGTAATTCCTGAATTATGGATCTGGAAACACACATCGATTGTATTTAACCACTGATATATTCATTTATAATGGACCTTGAATCATTGGAAGACTGGGAAAAAGTCTGAGAGAGAGAGCCCAAGCATGGGAGAGAGTTCAGCAGAGAGATGTCCATAGAAAATTAGCTTGGGGTTATTATGCATGTACAACTACGTTTTTATTAATGCAAGTATGATTTGGCACTTATGTATGCTGAAATTATGTCTCTTATGAATCTTGAATAATGTGGATGCTTTGATTTTACTTGTTTAATATGTAGAACCCTAGTTGCAAGGAAATCCATCTTTGAGGAATTGTCAACGGGATGAGAACTGGGCATACATCTCTCAGTATGTTGTTCCAATTCTAAAGGATTTAAGGAAGGAATTCTTGGAAAAAATTGGTGTTGAAATCGATTTAGGAAGTTGTTGCAGAGTACGTTGATAGCCCTAAAACCAAAGAGACTCCCTGTAGTGCATTCCTATAGCAAATATTAATGGAAGAAGTTGAATTCCTAAGTGTGGATATTTCACCTACAAGATACGATGGTGAAGTGAGAATGTCTAGTTGTTGTAAACTAGAAATACTAGAATTGAAATATTCTTTGGCGTAGTGTCTTGGGTTTTTGGAACGATTTTGAATTGTAGAGTGCGTTGAAGATTGGGGAAATCGTTGTGTGATTTACATGAAGGTAAATTGATATTTGTGTAAATTAAAGTGTTGGTACAAGAGTGCTACGCCAATGCATGATGGATGGTGGGAGCCATTGGTTCAACCTGTAAGTTGATATTATGCAATTTGTGGTATATTTATAGTGTTTTATGCTAAGGTAAATGTGTAATATGCTCTTTACATTAAGAGGGATCCTCATAGGTATATCTTAAGGGGAAGATAGCCATCAATTTTGGTATCAAAGAAAGGTTATAGTAATTTGTTTTTGAAAGGAGGAATTGTTAGTTTATGAAATAGGAGTTCATTTTCTTGTATGAAAGAAAAGACCACATTTACTTCTAAGTTTCTAATAGATTCAAAGAAGGTTATTATTGACAGGAACGATGCAGATCATAGTGTAAAATATTTGCATACAGTGGAGAGAAGTTTTGCAATACTAATTTGCAGGTTGAGGAAGAATGTTCTTTGAGGAGAATAAGATAGAATGCTAATTTCTAAATAGAGGAAATGAGAGGATATTGTGGTAAGGGAAACCTCACAACATAGTTCTTGTGAAGTAAATGTAAAGTGTAGGAAGCCTATAGAGAGCAGGGTGAGTGCTCAAAGAGGTTATGAGTGAGAGAACTAAGACGATGCCAATAGGTCAAGTAGGAGAACCTTGATGAGGTATTAAGGGGTGAGTATTAATTTCATTCATGATGGAGTTAGAGGAAATCATGGAGGTAGTGAGAAAAGTGATTGTTGATAGTCATATAAAGGTTTCAAGAGGAAACCACTATCGATTAAAGGAAGATGCCAGTGCAATTGGTGTCAGGAGGGTGAGTCAAAGTAAATTTGACAGGGAGCTTACTGAGCTAAAGGAAAGGCTTAGTAGAGCGACAGAGTTGTTGGAAGGAGATATAGGAGATCAGTATTGTGGATGGAAACTAAATAGGAAAGTGAAATGGCCTATAATGAGGTTATATTCCAGGAATCTCAAACACAAGCTTATTGTTTGGATGAAGGAAGAGGAAAATCTCAGAGAAGCTGAGCATGAGGAGGAAGTTCACATCATGTGTGAACCTGGGAAAGTGGGTACCTTGATGAAGAGAAAGAGGATGCTGATACAGAGTTTTCTGACAAGCTCATGAACAAGGCAAGGAGTTCATATTAGTATGAGAAGGAAATTGGGGATGTTTCTAAGAGGTCGATTGAGGATCTCAAAGATTGTTGTGCAGAAATTTGTCAACATCGAATGTTGGAGGTGAAGGCATCAATTGAGACTAAAGAGCCTTATATTTTTAATACTAATGATTTGTGTTTAACTGTAGGTTGCAAAAGTGGAAGAAAATGATAGTTGTTGAATATTGTCCGACAGGTTGGAGAGGAAGAAGATAAAGGAGAATTTCAAATCATGGGAATATGGTGGAATGTCTATGTTATGAATATCTATTTGCTTGTTTTGTTACAAACATTGTGCAAATGGATATCTAAGATGGTGACTGAAGATGGAGAGTTGCCTGATGGAAATAAAATTTTCTTTTATTGGTTAAAGAAAAATACAAAGGGATAAATTGTCTTGAGAGACAACATGGTAGTTCAGGATAGAGCTGAAAATATTGAGGAGAGTGGTAGTAAATTTGTTATGTTGCAACAATGTTAGAAGCCTTTGGAAGGTTTGAACACTTTTGAGCAAGAGTGTGTTATACTAGGGGATGATAAGGATTTTTATATTCTTATACTTGAGGAATACATCCAGACACAAGTGTTTCAGCAAAGAGACAAGTTGAATGATGAAATTGATGAGTTATGGAAGCTTATGCAAAGAAATTCCAAGAGGAGGTATTATATAAAGAGGAAGACAATCAGTCTTGAAGTTTAGTTGACTGTACAAATATGCATGAGTAAAGATGATGGGGGATTACAGATTAAAGTATGGGAACCAAGAGGTTTGAATACTAGAGGCACAAGACCAAGAGGTCATGATTTCTTTTGAAATTATTAAGGGAGGTGATGTAACATAAGAAAGCAAAGAGGAGAAGAGCCAAGGAATTCATGCACATAATTCTTGAATGTCAGAGATATTTATGACATTAAGTGTACTATTTGTTTCTATGACAGGTATTATGGTTTGTTTTGAATGTAGGTCAAATGAAGGATGATCAGAAGTATTCTGTGAAATCAGGACATGTACCAGAGGAACCAATAGACTTGTTGCTGACATAATGCTGGAAGAGATGGCTGAAGGGAATTTTAAAGATGAGAGAACTACATAGATCAAAAAAAACTTTGGGTGTATGCTGTAATGTTATAGAAAAACAATAGAGAAGGAACTCATGGATAGGATCCCATGAAAAAATTTAAGCTGGGGAGTTTGATCCAGGAGCATAGACTACCTAATGAAGTCACTTGTGACTTCACTAAGAGAAGTGTGATCTTCTAGAAGAGACTAGAAGTTTCTTTTGTAATTTTTGTTTTAATAAAAAAAATACAAGTCTGAAAAAGTTGGAGAAGGATACTCGATCCTTTCCAAGTGTAATAGATAGAGATAGATTCAATTAAAGGTTGTTGAGTATTTCTAGCAGTTAGTTAATTGAGTCATAGGTAGAGAACATAGTTTGAATTGGGTTGTAATTCTTGAATTATGGATCTGGAAACACAAATTGATTGTATTTAACCACTAATAGATTCATTTATAATGGATCTTGAGTCATTGGAAGACTAGGAAAATGTATGAGAGAGAGAACCCAAGCATGGGAGAGAATTCAGAAGAGAGATGGCCATAGAATGTTAAACCAGGCCATAGAAAGTTAGGATAGGGTTATTATGCATGCACAACTATGTTTTTATTAATGCAAGTATGATTTGGCACTTCTGTATGCTGAAATTGTGTCTCTTATGAATTTTGAATACCGTGGATGCTTTGATTTTACTCTTTAATATGTAGAACCATAGTTGCAAGGAAATCCATCTTTGAGGAATTGTCAAGGGGATGAGAACTGGGCATGCATCTATGAGTATGATGTTCCATTTCTGAAGGATTTAAGGAATGAATTCTTGGAAGAAATTGTATTGAAATTGATTTAGGAAGTTGTTGCAGAGTGTGTTGATAGCCCTAAGACCAAAGAGACTCCCTGCAGTGCATTTCTATAGAAAAGATTAATGGAATAAGTCGAATTCCTAAGTGTGGATATTTCACCTGCAAGATACGATGGTGAAGTGAGAATGTCTAGCTGTTGTAAACTAGACATACCAGAATTGAAATATTCTTTGGCATACTGTCCTGGGTTTTTGAAATGATTTTGAATTGTAGAGTGCGTTGAATATTGGCGAAGCCATTGTGTGATTTACATGAAGGTAAATTGATATTTGTGTAAACTAAAGTGTTGGTAAAAGAGTGCTATGCCAATGCATGATGGATGGTGGAAGCCATTGGTTCAACCTATAAGTTGATCTTATGCAATTTGTGGTATATTTATAGTGTTTTATGCTCACATAAATGTGTAATATGCTCTTTACAGTAAGAGGGGTCCTCACATGTATATCTTAAGGGGAATATAACCATCATGGAGTAGGAGTCTGATCTATATTTTAATGTTGAGAACATGACCGAAGAGAATATTGATCATATTGATATTGAAGTGGTAAATATATTTTATGATATCTCACTATTAGCTATCAATATTTACCCACTACTATGCTATTATCCTTTAGGTTATGTGTGGAAATTGAGCCCAGGTGTTAGAACAATTACACTTACAACAATTGCCAATTACACATGCAAATTACTCACAAAAGGAGACTGAATATGGAGCTGAACACTAATCTGTATTGAATAAGTGTACAATAGCCAACCCTATGAAGTCATAGGCTGCCACAATAAATAATTACATGAGAGATTCAAATGCATGAAGATTCCATTCAAATTTAGTCAAAAGAAGGCTTACTAAATCTAAGCAAATCCCCCATAGGTGCATAAAGCAGTTTCCAAAACTGTCTAGGAGCTCACGAATTGGAAAAATCAATGAGGCAAGCTAATAGGTGGTGGAAGGAAAAATCATACATGCTTTTCATAGGAGGAAAGAGTGGAGGATGTTGAGGACAAAAAACAAGTTAACTTCACCTAGTCAAACTTTCCCAGTTGCCTTAAAACTCGGAAAAAGAAGGAAATAAAGCATAAAAAGCAGACATGCTCTAGGGATGCCAGGAATAAAGTAGATTTGATTCCAAGAGGTTTCCCAAGTGCTCCATGACTCAAATTTAGCAAGTTTGACCACTATGGATGTGTGGAGGACAACTTGCATAAGGTGGAATATGGAAACTAGGCAAATAAGACAAAAAAATGGATTAATTAATGTCTAAGGTAGATAACTATGGGTTGATTATTCTAACACCCCCCCTTAAGCCTAGCTTATGAGTAAAATATCAAAAAACTATAGGGCCTACAAACAAGGCTTAGTCACCCTTTACATATTGCATGTCCATTTAACCAAGGAAAGAGACAAAAACCCAATGGGAAAAATACTCCCTTAAACATGGACAGTAAATTTTTTTTTGGAAATATTGTCATCACTCATGCTTCACAGCATGATCAGAAATCCCTAGCAATGATTTGAGATTGCTGAATGTCTTCTCACAAAAAACTTTGGTGAAGATATCTGCTACTTGTTTTGAAGATGAACAGAAGAGTAGGTGAATGGTGCCATCATGCACAAGCTATCTGATGTAGTGCATATGGATCTCAATGTGTTTGGTTCTCTGCTTCTGAGATGGATCATTGAAAATTCAAATGGTACTCTGATTATCACAATAGATAGTAGTTGAGTATTCTGATTCGAAGCCACACTCTCCAAGTAACCCCTGCAACCATAAACATTAAGTTGCTGCATTTACAACTCCTCTGTACTCTGCTTCTGTAGATGAGAGTGCAATGGCACTCTGTTTCTTGCTTGACCAGATGATTGGTCCTCCTACAAGCATGAACACATATCCTGATGTTGAGTTTTGATCTGTGCTGTCACCTGCCCAATCACTGTTAGTAAACCCAATCAAATCAAGATCAGATTTAGCTTTGTAGAAGATCCCATGAGTCCTTGTTCCCTGAACAAAGTTAAGGATCCTTTTGGTTGCTCTCTAATGGATATCATGAGGCTGATCCATGTATATTGAAGCCACACTTACTGCATAAGAAATATCATGTCTAGTATGTGTAAGATACAACAAACATCCAATCAATTGCCTATATAGTGTATTGTTTACCATAGGTGAAGAATCAGCTTCTTCAAGCTTAACTCCTGAAAGGAAAGGAGTCTTGATTCGCTTGCAATCCTTCATATTGAATTTGTTCAGAAAATACAAGGCATACTTGGACTGATGTAATTTGATTCCTTCTTTGTTTTGGGCAATCTCGCGCCCCAAGAATTGGCTCAATAATCCCAAATATGTCATTGAGAAGGCATGGTTCATTGCATCCTTCAAGGAGGCAATTTCATCCTTTGAGCTTCCTGTAATGAGAAGGTCATCAACATACAAAACAATGATCATTAATGAACCATGAATCAGCTTCAAATAGAAATTTGGATCTGATTTGCATCGAACAAAATTTAGTGATAGCAGAAAGCTATCAATCTTGGCATACCAAGCCCTGGGGGCTTGCTTAAGCCCGTCCAATGACTTCTTTAGCCTACACACAAGAGATGGGTTAGTAGAAAATCCTTGAGGCTGCTGCATTTATATCTCTTCAGTGAGATCTCCATCCAGGAAAGCACACTTCACATCCATGTGGTGTACTTCCCACTGCTTTGAAGCTGCAATGGCTAAGGCTAGCCTAATGGAGTCCATCTTTGCCACTAGTGCAAAGGTCTCATTGTAGTCTATGCCATGTACTTGTGAGTAGTCCTTGGATACCAATATGGCCTTGTACTTCATAGGTGAACCATCAGCAGCAAATTTGGTTTTTTACACCCACTTACACTGAACTAGCTTCCTCCTTGGGGAAGATCAACCAGCTCCCAAGTGTTGCTCTTCTGGAGTGAGCTGAACTCTTCTTTCATGGATGATTTCCATATTGGATCATTTTATACATATTAATATGTCTATGGGTCTGATTCAACCATCAGATAGCATTTCTCTGCAAACACAGGATCTTTCATGCATAGAGCACTCTCAAATTGAGATCTAGTCCTCCTAGGATCATTAGGATTTCCAGCTAGCTCTCCAGCTACATGAATGGTCTTGGATGCCCATTTTGGTATTTTAGGAATATTAGGATCTGAAATCAAATCATCATTATCAAACATATCAGAATCAACATGTTCAACTATCTCTTCACTTACATTCAGAGGTTTTGGTGGTGAAGAGGATTCTCCAACTTCCACTGCTGCTAGGGGCTCTTCTTGAAACTAAACACACCTTTCAATGAAGGCTTTGTTTGTGCTCAAATTGATAATATTGTACCATTTTGAATCTTTACAGTACCCAACAAATAGACACTCTTGTATTTGGGGCTGCAAAGCCTTCCTCTTTTCTGTTGGAATCCTAGCCCAAGCCCTTGAGCCAAAAATCCTAAAATGGGTCACATCTGGCTTGTGCCCACTCCATGCTTCGAAAGGAGTCATACCATAAAGCTATTTATGAGGCACCCTATTCTAGATATAGGCTGCATAGTTTATAGCTTTGGCCCAAAACTTTGGTGGCAAAGTCTTAGCCTCCATCATGTAGGTTGCCATCTCTTTTAGTGATATGTTCTTCCTCTCAGCAACACCATTCTGCTGTGGTGTGTAAGGGATAGAATGCTGCATCTAAATACCTGCATCTGCAAAATATTGAATAAACTCAGACTTGACATATTCACCACCATTTTCAGATCTGAGGACATTGAGTTTCCTCCCAGACTGGTTTTCAACCAAAGCCTTAAAGACTTTGAAGAGGCCAAAAAATTTAGACTTGTGTTTCAGGAAGTAAACCCAGCAATACCTGGAAAATTCATCTATGAATATCAATGCATATTTGGCCTAAATCATCGACATATGAGGAAATGGGCCAGCAACATCACTGTGGATCAACTCAATAGGTGCAGAGGTTCTCTCATGACTAGCTTTCTCAAATTTATGCTCTGGGTGTTTTCCTAGGATGCAACCTTGACAGACTCCTTTGGAAAAATTAACCTTTGGTAACCCTATGACCATTTATTTTTCACTAATATCAGAAAGATACTTGTAATTTAGGTGGCCAAATCTTTCATGCAAAATCTTGCTTGCCTCATTAGCATGAATCAGAAGAGAAGAGGGGTTTGAGTAGGGTAGGAAGTGTGAGAACATGTATACCTTTGAAATGTGATTTGCAACTCCTTTTGCAATGAATTTACCACTTGAGATATTTGTGATCTCAACTTCATCAGGGGAGAATATGACCTTATTTGGAAACCCTGTGTGGGTCATCTGATACACTGATAAGAGGTTAGAGGCAAGACCTGGAATATACAACACATTGCTGAACTTACCATGGTCAAGATCAATCCTCCCTTTTCCCAAACTTTCAGTGAGAGAGTCATCTCCCAGTACTATTGGTGGACCTTTCAACATGTCAAGTGAGGTGAATTCCTCCTTAGTCGAAACCATATGTCTTGAAGCTCTAGAATCAATGATGAAATTGGGTGAGATTGATGTGCCAGCAACCAATGCATGAACTCTCTCTCTGTCTTCTAAATTTGATCCTCCTTCCCTCTTCTTTGAGCTGTCTGGAAGGGAGATGCCATTCTTCTTCGGGAGTTGGGTCAGCATGTCTATTTGCTTCTTCATGCAGGAGCTTTCAGAATGATTTCCCTTACTATAGTATGCGCACTTGCTCATTTCTCCTTTGTTCTTGTTCTTTTGGGGGTTCTTCTTGGAACCTTGAAGCTCCTCTGGAGAAATGTTCTTGATCCATCGGATCTCAACTTTAGTGCATTTAAAGTTTAAAAGAATGCATTTAATCAGTTTGCTTAACTCATGAAACAACATTAACATCAATTGAATGCTTAAAACAGAAATGAATAGCAGCAAAATAGAAACAGAAACAAGTTGAAACAGAAAATGAGAGTCACAAACAGAAGTTGATAACGGAGTTCACCCCTTTCACTGGGATACATCTCTGGGTCCCTCTCCAATGGGTACTGATCCAATTAATGGTTTTAAAATGGTACGAAAATGGTTCTGGAATCTCTGAAACATCAACTTCAGCAACTGTGAAACAGAATGCTGGGTAGAAAGTCTTCAAGACCTCTCTTGAAAATTACAAAGTGGCCTTCAAAAGGCAAAGAAAACCAATTATAACAGAGAATGGTTGACCTTGAATAGAACAACAGCTGGAAATTTTACAGCAGAACTCCCTTCTATCCCCTGTCTCTCTGTGGCTGAAAACCCTGAGTTATAATGCTGCAGGTTGCCCCACAAACCCGATTCCGTTCCATTTGTTTTGTCTCTACTAGATTTCAATCCCCACATAATGATGCTCTGAATTCTAAACAAGGCCGAATCTCCTGAAACGTGGCTGGAATCGTGCTGTAACAACATTCCCTCCAAATCACTGCACAAACCTTATGTTACCACGATGTTCCATATCCCTGAAACATTGCAAAAGGCTGTTCATATGCTATACTCTTGAACCGCCAAATGTTACACATCAAATGCTGTGCTTTATACCATATATGGTATTGCAAAACCCCATGAGCTATTCGTTATCCGCCATGTGACAGAACTGTTCCATATCCCCAACTGTTATCCACCAAGACTGAACCATATGCTAATAATGGAACATTTGTTATCTCCATATCATATGAATATCTGCCAGAACGTTACATATGACAGAGCTGTTCCATCCACAAATGTCGCAACAAAACTATGCACCAAATGTTATATCAAATATAGCAACGGATCAAATGTTATAACCACCACTTAACTGCGCACCCCACTTCACAATGCCACTTAACTGTGCACCTCACTTCGCAATGCCACTTAACTGCGCACTTCACTTCGAAATGTTACTTAATTGTGCACCTCACTTCACAATGCCACTTAACTGTGCACCTCACTTCGCAATGTTACGGGATGTTGCCAAGCTATGAGATACGACAATGCCAAATTTAATGTTTCATAACCGTTGCACCATATATTGCATCGAATGTTATTTGTGTTATAGCAAGTCGACGCACTATGCAATATGGTTAGACCATATATAACATACATTGAATCATGTGTCTTTTAATGTTTAGCATATACATTTGGATGGGTTTGTAACATATGCTTAGTTCTTAGGACATGTGGCAAGCAATCTCATTACATTATGCACCAACCATGGTATATAGTCTAGCCTTGATATGTTTTTGTAACTCATAGCTAATAACTTTAATAAAACCATGTATAATAACCTTTTTAAATGTGGTAAAATCTTGAGGTGTACCAAACATGGCTGCCATTGTACCATTTTCTCTTTATCTTGGATCAGTGTAACTTTGATGATGAATGACCCCCTGGATCATTCCTCCCCATTGGAGAGCTTTTGGACCGCCAAAATCCTCGATCAACCTGCAGGTAAGTGAGGGTACAACTTCCTCACCTTTCCAATCTCCATACATCCTTCCTATCTTAGAATCTGCATATTAGTCTCCTTGTCCATGACCAAAGGAGGTTCATACCATTTAAAATTCTTTGCATATACAACTATATTCATTGGAGATAAGCTCAAACAGAAAGAATTTTTACACTTCTTTTCAAAGATCTCAAAACGATCATAAACAAAATTGAGCTCTTTACCTTTCAATCTTCCCTCGGTGATCTGTAACCAAACTTTCTTTTCAACTTCAAACGGATGATGATTTTCATGCCTGGCTTTGTAAATTGCCTGACTAATCTCCTGCTGTTCTTGCACTATCTACTGCACTATTTTCTTTGCATCATGATGTCCACCTCTCACATCTTTTGTGCCGAAAGAAAAGTCCACATGTGACTTCAACATATAACAAAAACAAGTCTCAAAAGGAGATTTAATGCACTGCATGTGCTGCAACTATTCACCCCAAGCTCTAGGATGTCCATCACAATAATTCTAAAGAAATTGAATGATTGTTCTATTTACTACCCATGTTTTCCCAATAACATGTGGATAATACATTGTGCTCCTTTCAAAATTAGTGTCCCTAAGATTCCATAAAACTGACCAAAATTGCCCCAATATTCGAAAGTGCCGAACATGTACAATAGTCATAGGAAGCCCAACATGAACCCCAATATACTGAAAGCACAAACTAATTGGTAGTCCCCCATAAAAGTACCTTACAACATTTTTACAAGGATGAGATGAAGTATGAATAGATGTGTACAATCCCAACCCTTTATCAATAGATTTGCACATCACACAATAATCATGAACAGTCTTTTGAATAATCATCAGATTCATGCCAAGATTTGGAAGAGGCATGCTTTACTGCAACTGCACTTCAGGTTGTACATCTCTAGTAAGTGGTAGTCTTTCAGGTCCCTGTAACAAAGAACCATACTCGGGAACACTTCTAATTAATTTAATTCCATGTTCCATATTACCACTTTCCAATGATTCACATTTAACAACCATTAATGCAAACTTCCTACTAGCATTCACTATCATTTTCATTTGACTTGTAGTGACTAATGCCAGATTTGTTTTCATACGATGTGCACGAACAATATATTCCACACCACCTTTAAAGAGATGATATTTGTTCTGATCTCTATAAAAGACTGCTTCCGGTCATACAAATATGGACTCCCAAGTACAATTCCACAAATGTCAAGTGGTACTACATCTAGTTCTACCTCATCCATAAACTTATCAGTGAATGCAAATTTCAAAACACATTTCTTTGTAACTTGGAATTGTGTATCATTAGTAACCCAACCAAGAGGATAGGGTTTTTCATGAGGCATAGTAATTAAATGCAATTTCTTAACCACTTATTCTGGTATCAAATTCAATTGAGAACCACTATCAAACAATGTATCAATCTTTGTATGATTTGTAATGACACGAACATGAAACAGTTCACTTCTTCTTTTATCACCATGCATAGAAGTAGATAGCAGATTTGTACTTGTACTTGCACATGAATTAGAACTTGAAATTGCATCAATGGAAAGAGATATACCTTTATCTTTACCTCGGATCCCTATTGCTGTGATCTTAGTCTCAACACCTGAATCGGATCCCAAGTCTTGAATCACTACTACAGTAGCTGCTTGATTATCTTTATCTTTGTTTTTATTTCCTCCATACTTCTTTAGCCTTAACTTCGGATGAAGTTTCCAACACTTAGAAACATCATGCCCTTTCTGACAATGTGAGCATGTGGGTTTTTCACCCTCTTTCGTGATGGTAGCCATTTTTTTCCCCTTATCTTTGCTTTTATCTTTGTTGTCAAATTTAGATGACTTCTTCATAAACGAATCATTATCATGCTTACCCCTAGCTTCTAAATGTGTAGCTTGAACACATACATCATCCAAATTACTGGGGTTAAACATCAACAAAGTATGTCGCAAATAAGAATGCATGCCACCAATATATTTAAGAAGAGTTTCTTGCGTATCCAATGCAACATTCAATGCAATAGCCCTCTTTCTAAATTCATGAGTATATTCTTGAATGCTTTGTCCTTTAGCTTGTCTAAAAGTTTTCCAGCTCATTATTAATTGCTGCATGTGACCTAAAGGATAAAATTGCTTTCTTAATACTTCAATGAATTCATTCCAAACTGAAATCATTTTACCATTCTTTCGAAGATCTTGCTGAATCTTGCTCTCCCACCAAGTAAGAGCCATACCACTCATTCTCAAAGTGGCCAATTGAATCCTGGAAGGGTCATCATTAATGCCCTGCACACTGCAATATACTTCAAGCTTCTTGATCCAATTGTCTAACTTTTCAGCATCTAAATCTCCATCATAAATTGGTAATTCAAATTTTACATCCAATTTGAAATAAAGCATATTAGGATTTGCATTATTTGAATGAGAAGTATGAGAAGAAGAGAAAGTTTGATTAGTTTCAGGAGGATCACCATCACCTCCTACTCCTTTACCCTTTTCTTCCTTCTTCACTTCTGCATCATTGGATGAAGATCCTTCTTCTTTCTTCTTCCTTTCTGCTTGCTCATCGAGTAGAATTTCCATCATGGATTTCATGCTGATAAAAGCCTCCAAAAAATCAGTTTAAAAAATAACAAGTTTTTCCTGTTTTGTATGTCCTTCTTCTTCCCCTCGTGGAGAAGAAATGGTTCTTGAGAATGTTCTCCTTGAGCCAATCTCAGGATCTCCTTCAATTAATTCTCCTTCACCAAGCTTTAACCTGAACTTGGTAAGCATTCACAAACTTGCACAAGTAGTTAACCTGCTCTGATACCTTAACATGATCCATCAGATCTCAACTTTAGTGCATTTAAAGTTTAAAAGAATGCGTTTAATCAGTTTGCTTAACTCATGAAACAACATTAACATCGATTGAATGCTTAAAACATAAATGAATAGCAGCAAAACTGAAATAGAAACAAGCTGAAATAGAAAATGAGAGTCACAAATAGAATTTGATAACGGAGTTCACCCCCTTCACTGGGCTACATCTCTGGGTCCCTCTCCAATGGGTACCTATCCAATTAATGGTTTTAAAATGGTACAAAAATGGATCTGGAATCTCTGAAACATCAACTTCAGCAACTGTGAAACAGAATGCTGGGCAGAAAGTCTTCAAGAACTCTCTTGAAAATTACAAAGTGGCCTTCAAAAGGCAAAGAAAACCAATTATAATAGAGAATGGTCGACCTTGAATACAACAACATTTGGACATTTTACAGCAGAACTCCCTTCTATCCCCCTGTCTCTCTGTGGCTGAAAACCCTGAGTTATAATGCTGCAGGTTGCCCCTCAAACCCGATTCTGTTCCATTTGTTTTGTCTTTGCCAGATTTCAATCCCCATAGAATGATGCTCTGAATTCTAAACAAGGATGAATCTCCTGAAACGTGGCTAGAATCGTGCTGTAACAGCGTTCCCTCCAAATCGCTGCACAAACATTATGTTACCACGACGTTCCATATTCCTGAAACGTTGAAAAAGGCTGTTCATATGTTATACTCTTGAAACGAAAAACGTTATACATCAAATGTTGTCCTTTATACCATATATGGTATTGCAAAACCCCACGAGTTGTTCGTTATCCACCATGTGACAGAACTGTTCCATATCCCCAACTGTTATCCACCAAAACTGAACCATATGCTAATAATGGAACATTCGTTATATCCATATCATATGAATATCCACCAGAACGTTACATATGATAGAGTTGTTCCATCCACAAATGTTGCAACAAAACTGTGCACCAAATGTTATATCAAATATAGCAATGGTTCAAATGTTATAAACGCCACTTAACTGCACACCCCACTTCACAATGCCACTTAACTGTGCACCTCACTTCGCAATGCCACTTAACTGTGTACCTCACTTCGAAATGTTACTTAACTGTGCACCTCACTTCGCAATGCCACTTAACTGTGCACCTCACTTCGCAATGCCACTTAACTGTGCACCTCACTTCACAATGTTACGGGATGTTGCTGAGCTATGAGATACGATGATGCCACATTTAATGTTTCATAACCGTTGCACCATATATTGCATCGAATGCTATTTGTGTTATGGCAAGTCGACGCACTATGCAATATGGTTAGACCATATATAACATACATTGAATCGTGCACCGTTTAATGTTTAGCATATACATTTGGATGGGTTTGTAACATATGCTTAGTTCTTGGGACATGTGGCAAGCAATCTCATTACATTATGCACCGACCATGGTATATATTCTAGCCTTGATATGTTTTGTAACTCATAGCTAATAGCTTTAATAAAACCATGTATAATAACGTTTTTAAATGTGGTAAAATCTTAAGGTGTACCAAACTTGGCTGCCATTGTACCATTTTCTCTTTATCTTGGATCAGTGTAACTTTGATGACGAATGACCCCCTGGATCAGTTCTTGTCTCTCTTTTACTCAGGTGTATTTTTAGCTTTCTTCTTGCTTTTTGAATCCACCCTCAAATCTCTAGCAACCAAAGCTTGTTCTTTGGATGGTTTGATAGTGCCCATCATCACCAATTTATCTTGTTCTTGTGTGAGAGATTCCATGAAATTTGCAAGGTTAAGCATTTTACAGGCTCGAGGTGTCAACTTTGTGGCATAGAAGGTCGATACAAACACTAAATAGTTAGGGCCAAGCTTCGAGAGTATGGCCAAAACTAGTTGTTCATCCTTCTTTTCGATCCCACATTGTTTTAGCTGCAAAACAAATGCTTTGAACTTGGAAAAATAAAGTTGCAGGGATTCAAAGCTATTGGGACTCAGGGAGATCAATTGATTTTCAATTTGATGTCCCCTCATCTCATCTATCTTTCCAAAAATATAAACAAGCTTCTCCCATACTTCATTCGGTGATGTCAATCCATCAAGATGGAAAAGGAGGTCTCTGGATATGCTCAGACACATGAGACCATAGGTCTCATCCCTCTTGTTATGCATTTAATATTCTCTGCAGCTGCATTGGGCTCTGCTTCTATTTCCATAGTCACTCTATAGATGCATTTTTCTCTCAAGAGTATCTCCATCTCTTCTTTCCATTCAAAGAAGTTAAATGGAGTCAAGATGATCTTTTGAGATTGATCCATAGCTCAGAAATTGTCCCGTCAGTCAGCAGAATTCTTCCAGTCAATGATGTCGAACCTGCAATACAAATTGGAAGGAAGTAAATCAATCTACAAAGTCTCTCATACCATGTGGAAATTGAACCCATGTGTTAGAACAATTACACACAACAATTGGCAATTACACATGCAAATTACTCACAAAAGGAGATTGAATATGGAGATGAACACTAATCTGTATTGAATAAGTGTACAATAGCCAACCCTATGAGGTCATAGGCTACCAAAATAAATAATTACATGAGAGATTCAAATTCATGAATATTCCATTCGAATTTAGTCAAAAGCAGGCTTACTAAATCTAAGCAAATCCCCCATAGGTGCATAAAGCAGTTTCCAAAACTGTCTAGGAGCTCACGAATTGGCAAAATCAATTAGGAAAGCTAATAGGTGGTGTAAGGAGAACTCATACATTCTTTTTATAGGATAAAAGAGTGGAGGATGTTGAGGACAAAAAACAAGTTAACTTCACCTAGTCAAACTTTCCCAATTGCCTTAAAACTCAGAAAAAGCAAGCAATAAAGCAGAAAAAGCAGACATGCACTAGGGAGGCTAGGAATAAAGTAGATTTGATTCCAAGAGGTTTCCAAAGCACCCCATGACTCAAATTTAGCAATTTTGATCACTATGGATGTGTGGAGGACAACTTGAATAAGGTGGAATATGGAAACTAGGCAAATAAGACAAAAAATGGATTAATTAATGTCTAAGGTAGCTAACTATGGGTTGATTATTCTAACATTATGCAATGCTAGATCCTCCTCAGAATTTCTCTCATAAGTGAGTGATGCCATTTTCTTAGAAATAATTTTCATTCTTGTCCAAATGTGGAAGGAGGGCCTTAGTATCTTAAGATATTGGTCTCCATTGATTATTCCTTCTAGTTTTTTCATAGGTTATTCATTCCTTTTTTCATTTAACTTATTCATGTATTCCTCTTTGGAGTATATCTCTCAGTTTCCATCCCATAAAAAGGGAAATCCTAGATTTGTAACTCCATTAAGCATAGTTTTTAATGCTTTGATGTCATCAACTAGAACATTTGTGTTGTTTTGCATCACCTTGTCAACTCCCCCCCTATCAATAAACACTCTTATATTGGATTCCTTTGTCTCTATTATTTATGGATTCCAATTCCCAATGAAATCTTCATTGTGCACTCAATCAATGGTTTTCAAAATAGGCTCACACAATTTTAAGGCTTGATGAAAGCTAGGATAAGACACAATTCTTAGTCTTGGAAAAACATAGGCAAAATCTAAGTATTTATAACTAGTGAAGAAAGAATCCTTAAACCGTCTTCAAATCAGCCTTAATTCTGCCTCAAACAATTACTTATCTGTTGTACCTTTATCTCTCCCCTTTGTTTGTTTTTCTGAAAAATTCACCTTAGGATAGGTCTCTTAACTCTGTCCAAGACTAACTCCTAACATTTGTCTGTTTACTCCATGATATGAGATTTGAAGAATGCATCCTTTATGTCTTCAATTGTCTTAAAGGGTTTGATCTATACAAATTCTTTCAAAAGTCTTTTCCAAGATCAGATTTTGACCTTGCAGCTTCATCAATCATACTTGTTTTCCATGAACTTCACTTTGGGTGTCAAGGATCATGACATTTAATCAATAAGCTGCGAATGTTAATGCTTATGATTCTTCCAAAACCATAACTTATTGTGTGATGCAATGACCCTTATTTGTTGTAGCTTTTACCTTGAACATCCATTTTATGTCATGTCAATTATCCTTTGGATACTTGAAACTTGATGTATCTGTAGGCTATTTTGAATCTTGAAACATCACAAAGTTCAGTGTTTGATGATCACTTCGTACATCTGCACCTATATCCATATGCTTAGAAGTACTTGGATTCCTTCAAGGTGCTCTCATGTCCATCTGCAATCAACTATCATATCAATAAGTTGTCACAACCACATTAGTGAAAAGTCTATAGTCTAGTCACTTTTTCTATAAAATTAAGGTGAGGAAGGTCACTTCCTTGTGGTATTTACTTGTCAACTCCCCAGGCTGTCATGTCATGATAGTTCAACTATATTCAATGCTTTGGTAGCCTTAAAATGTCTTAAGGAAAAACCCTAATCAGACTAAGATTATATTCATGCAAAAATAACTTCTTAAGATGCCAGGTTCCCAAGATTGTCACTGTTAATGTGAGAAGTCATTAGGATGTTCAAATTCTGAGCTTGATCAGGACTGATATATCTTTTAGCAGGCTTGATTTTGCCTTTGAAAAACCAATATTTGAGAGGATTTTAATGTTGGATCTGCACCTTTTCTTCAAAAAAAAATTTACTACAATTTGTTCCACAACTTAACAAGGGTAATGATGGCATATCATTGTATCATGAATGTATTTATTACGTTGTTGCAACTATTTAATGTTAAAGCATACAACCTTGCTACACTTCTTTCATATGTAAATATTTTTCCATGATCTGTCCTCAATATGTCTTCAAACAATATTCAAATCTGCAACTAAACTTCTTTGTCCAGAATACTTCAAATATTCCATTGGGTATACTATGTGTTTGCACAACATGATGCAATACTTAACTTATCTCATAGATGGTCCCTTATCAATTAGTCTTCAAGCTTCTTCATATGTTCATCTAGACATGCTCTCAAGTCTTCATGTGATTTACATGAGTTGTCTTCATACAAGGATAAAAATATCGATAACCAGCTCGATATAAGTCATATAATCAATAACAAGTGTTTTTGAGGTCATTCTTGCTAATTATATCCAAAGATAGAAGAATTCATTTTAAGAATGTTGTATTTATCATAAGGGTAAACATGCATAAAGGACACCCCTCAACCATCATCATATCACATGATATTATTTTTTCTCCCCCTATCACCATGCCAGCTGTGATCATGGTCGAGTGTATCCTTAAACACCTTCAACATACTGTGAAGCCACAAATGAAGGAGATCTACTACTTTGTTCAGTCACTCTCTAATCCTTTTCTCCATATTAGTGGCATTGAAAACATATGAAAAAATCAGATCACTAGCTTGTTTGAAGCAATCGAGTTTATGAAGCTGGATAAACAAGGACCAGTCCAATACATGCTCTACAGTTCTATAATCTTTCAGACTAGTAGGCCTAGGAACCATGGGATCAACTACTAAATATCATAATGTGTCATTGACACTATCTGCAACTCTCAACAATATTTTGTTAGCAGGAATAGCGTGTATCCTGTCTTCATTCGCATTATGTACACTACTTTTTCTGATCTCCCTGTAAATAGGTTGTAGGTCTATTTATACCAATACTAGCACTATGAGAGTTATGGATTTGGCATTCTGAGGAACTATAAAATCCAAGGATGGGTAGGTATTTAATATGGTTAATGTTTTTCCCAAAAAATTGGTTTTCTTGTCTATCTCATCAACCTAGTTGGATACTTAAACATCTATCTCCTTTAAATCTAATTCTTTGGCCTCCTCTATTGAATCAATCCTTTTCCTTTTGGCTTGTGGGGTTTGACCATATTGATCAATTTGCATTTTTTTTGCCCCTCTCTTCTACTTTATTATGATCACTTGAAGCTATGTCATCCTTTAGAATATTCTCAACTTCCTCCCAACTATATTTATTAGCAAAAATTACCAAATCAGGCCTAGGAGTTGGTTCATATATTGAGTTTTTATTTTCTAACCTTTGTTTTGATATCACCACATGAGGGTCATAGGCCACTACTTCATCCTTGTCTAGACTTAGTTTCTTTATAAATCCCTCTAGGTAGTGTACACCACTGAGAGATCTAATATATAAGGGATCCACATCTTTGGGGATGTGAAAATACTTATGTTGTTTCATACTCCCAAAGTGCATTTCATTTTATCTGAGTCTCTTCTTGGAAAATTCCATTGTCAGGATTCTCAGTATAAAAAATGTAGGTAATTAGTAGGGAATTCCTTCAAATACATATAACTAGACAACTATATTATCTTCAAAGATGAACCAATACTAAAGTATGGTCTCTGGGGTGAATTGAAACCACTCTTTACCTTATCTAGGCAAGGATTGGTAAATCTATTCCATGTAAGACCACATATGCAATTCTCATGACAGAAACCTAAATATTTATTGTGTAGGGAACTTGGTTAACTACTAATTAATAATTTGAACTAGGTAATAAGGGATATTTCATTTATAGGATTCATTTATTATTGGCTGCAATTGTGATAGAAAACCTAAAATAGATTCATCCACTTCTTCATCATTTCTTCTTGAGTTGGCATATTGTAAGCACGTTGCGGGCATATTGTAAACACTGTACGGGAATATTGTAAACACTGTGGTATTTGAACATGATATCATGCTTATTATATTGTGGTAGGGGGGTACTCACAACACGTCTGCAAATTTTGGTGAGGTAAACGTGATTTCCATATTAACACTACTTTTTTTATTCATTAATCATGTTTATTAGACATGGTTCAATTTTTACTTTTCAATATGAAATTGTGTTACTTCTTGTATTGTGGCAAGATGACCATGGGAAATCCCCAATGGTGTCCCATTAGGTAAATGTTAGCCTAATAGTACCTAAACATGATTAAAGTAATTTTATTATTATTATTAAATGCATTTTATTTTTTTTCATGTGAATTTTTGTAATGATAAAAATAAATTAACTACTTTTATTGATTGATGTTTGTAGAGCACACCACACCAAGATGATGAGGTGGTCACTGAGGAAGATAGATTTTATTCAACTGACCCAATGGGAACTATGAAGAAGTCTTTGAAAAAGTCCAATCAAGAACTTCTTGCACTGATAAAAATCAGATCCATGACTAAAGAAATCAAAGCGAGAATTTTTGACTTGAGGAAAACAATAGTACAGTATGGGGTAAGTGGCATATCTGAAAGATTTTACGAACTATGAGACATATATTCATTTATATTTTTTAGTTCTCTATTTTTGATATGATCTTATCAATTAAAGTTTTCTTTTTTGTAGGAATTTTTGGAGACAACACTTGTGCATCAAGTACAGTATGTAGATTTCGGTATTGGTAGTAGCGATGGTTCAACATAATGTCAATCTACCGTACCAATGAGGCTATTTGAATCTCCTGACCAACAATTCCCTTTAGATGCTACAACCTCACCGAATGTTGGAGATCAGCAGGTCCCTTTCACTGAATATTACTTCACATGATGTTAGAGAGGAGAGTAGCATCAAATGCGAAAGTTGCTATCCTAGAGCACTATGCATGGTTAGCAAGGGTTCATTTCCCGTTACATTCTTGGAGGACAAGGACTGTGTTCCAATTAAGATACCAAATATTACATATATTATTTAATTAATTCAGTTTTTCTCATGTAATTCAAAGCCACATACCTGAAATTATTTTTAATTAATGATCATATTGTTTTTGTAGGAAATAATGTTTTTTATAAGAACCTGCATGAGAAGGATTTGGAGATTTTTGGGCCCACCATTCATACATGGTGGACTGCAAAAAATTCCAAATTGAAAGATGATTCGATGAACCACATGGTTAACTTGTTTGGTGATACCTTTAACAAAAAAAGTGTCACCACAGCAACTGGCTTAAATTTGAAATATGTTAGGGAAGATTACAGGGACAATTTGAAAATTAACACTAAGTATGACCACCCTCCGATGGTTCCTGAGAAGGAGTGGAAGGCACTCATGGATGATGCAAAGGAGAAGGAATTGAGAAAACAAGGAAATACTTGGCCAATCAGTTCAAGAAGGTATGTCACATATCATATTTTCAATGAAAAATGTTCAATATTTTTGTTTACTTTTAAATATATTTAAGTTGTGATATCTAACATATTTGAAACCTTTCATAGGATCCCTGACACCTCTAAAGAGACAAAGGAAATGGTATAAAAGCATGGGCAACACAAACGGGGCCAGGGTGGATATCAAAAACTAAGAGCATGAATTGTAAGAAACAAATGATCATTATTTGTAGCCAATTTTTTTGTAACTGTAGAGAACAAATAATTTATTTATCACTGTAGCGAACAAATAATTTTTATGGTGTTATGCATTGCAGGGAAATTATTTTCAAGAAGCAACCACTGAAGAATACTTGAGGATCGACTTCAAGTATGGTTTTCAACATGTGTTGGAACGTCAAAAAAGATTGGGGCATATAATATTCATGTGTGGGTGCTTGCATACTTATGTGGGCATGTCCTTACATGTCACAGGCATTTCAATGATTTACCTATGAGAATATTTCTACCTCTATTTCATGCATTTTGGGGTTCAACGAGCATTTATCTATTACCCTAAGAGAATGTTTAACTAGCTTCCGACATTTTATCTTAGTCTTGCATGCATAATGCAATACTTGTAGGCATTATGTACATTAAGTGCGGGCTTTAAATGTCTTCAAAATATTTCACTAACTCAGATTTATACCTAGAATCAAGGTTGATAGGAAGTAGGTGAAGTATTTTTTGTATAAAACCATCCATCCTAATCAATCTGTGGAGGGAAGATAGGAGAAAAACCTGACTGTATCTATCAATAAAACCCTGACTGCAATTTATGGAGGGTAGAATATAGAAGAAACTCTCATACAGGCAAACCATTATATCTTCTTCTAGAAAATGAGTTAATGGATTAAATGAAAGTAGTTGACTTACCGAAGACAACTCTGTGGGAAAAAAATATACTTATACTGGATCTACTACTGGTTTTTAACCACTTGGTCCTAAATCTGCCTTAGCCTATGCTTTTCCTGATGCCTTAGTGACCTTAACCTTTGCTTATGGGTCTCAATCTCAATATGCCAATGTCCCTCTGCGTAGATTTTGGAGATGAAGGGGGTGGAAATCCTTGAGGATAGAAATTTTCCAAAGCTGGGATACCATTAAAATTGAGCTGAATCCCAACACCCACCTAATAAAAAGTGTCATGTAGGAAGAACTCGTACTATAAAAAATGAGTTAAACAAAAAATTGATCTGTGTCTGGTGCAACTTAAGGGTTTCTCCACGTTCACAAGCTAGCTTTCTGGTTGTGTCAAGGAAAGGGTTCACTGAATGAATAAGAGCTACCTACTCTACAACCTCAGGCCTAGTTCATGGGTGAGGTAACTAAAACACCTCCTCTGCAACCTTGTAAAATCTTCTATGACCTCGGGCCTAGTTCGTGGGTGAGGTAAGTGAAAGATGTAAAATTTCATTGTCATGACGGGGGGAAGGTAAGATGGTTATTTTTAATTGTTTGTTGTTTTTAATGTTTATTAATTATCGTTGTAGTCATAGTCAACATGATTATCATGATCATTGTCTTTATGGCCATCATCGTAATTGTAGAGAACATCATAGAGAAGATCATCATCAATAGACCCTTTCTTGAAAAATATTTATCATATGAGTGTAATATGGTGACCATTTCAAAGTTTGACACACAAAGGATTCTTAATAAATACCATCTCATGGTTCTTATTTCCTATTCCATTGTCAAAGGACATACTACAACATTAAAAACCAAAATAGTGGGTGAAGGTATGAAGGTATTGTGAACTAGGGTGGTTTATTTTTGTTTTTGGGAGCTATGCGTATGAGAGGGATTTCTTTTTCATGCCTGGGGATACATCCACTATAAAGAATAATTTCAACACATTTACAGGGAGCACAATATGAGTGTTGATGTTTTATCCAAGGAAGCAATTCCTCTTGAGATGGGAAAACTCTCCTATGTAGATATGTTGGATGGAGAGTCTATTGGGAGTGATACTATCCTGTTCTTTTAAGTTATGTTATTGAACATACTTGCTGTGGATTAATCATATTTCTTAGAAAAGATTCAATTTTTTTTTATCCTTTGAATATGATCTACTGGCTGCTCCTTTGGATGAGCTATTTTCATAGCATATAAATGCCTTAGTTCGGGGGGTTTTCACTTTACCCCCTAGGTGATTCCTTAGATAAGCCTTCAGGGCTCATTATGTGCTTTTTTTGCCTGTGTGGAATGTATTTTTGTTGCTGGATTGACGCTTTCTTTTGTACACCCTTTGATGATGGGATGTAGGATATGTTTTTGACATAGACTGGGTACTTTGTATTGACAAAAGTATAAGATATAAGATATTTTTGAAATTACTAAAACCAATTGAAAATGTAATTTTGAATTTATAGAAAGTGTTTGTTTTTTTTACCAGTTGGGCTTCCACGATAAATTTCTGTTCTCTGTATCTTGTTGATTCTATTTGTTATTTATTATTTTGAAAGTGGTTAAAATTGTGAAAAAATGTAACAATACGGATTCACCCCCCCTTTCAAAATTGTTCAATATTGTAGCATTTAAATGATTTTGGTTTTTAAAGTTTTTGTTTTCATTACTTTAATGATTATTAATGCAGCTCTCTATTTGATAGTACTGTGATGATTAAAACAATTAATATACCTATATTTTTTCTTTTTACAATTTATATGCGAAATGTTTGTTCACTTTTGTTGCATAGATTATTTTTGAATATGTGTGACATATTTCGAGGACTATGGTTATCCTCAAGGGGATGGCGACCCCTTTCTGAGTTAACCTGAGGAAGATAAGATGACCACATGATCTTCCTTATCCAGTGATGATGATTATGAGCTTCCACTTTTTGCATGAGACACATGAGACGTATGACCACATACAATTGAGAAGGCCAGGTAACCTACCTTCATGTTGAATTGATGTCCAAAATGTCTTGTCCTTTTTTCCATGTCATCATCCTTTGTCATCAACCATTATATTCCTTTTTGCAATGTCATCATCCCTTTCCATCAACATCCTTTTTCCTTTACTATTGTACACGTCATGGGAATCCTCCATCCAAGTGGCTATACAATATAGTTGGAGAATATATTTATAAGCTCAGGCTTCCCAAAACAGCTTTACTTTAGATGCACCTGTCAAGTGTTTAACCTTATCATTGAAATGCCCATGACATCTAAGGAAATTCCCACATAATGAATGTATCAACAGTCATCTAGTAAATTCATAAAAGGTAAGCATGCATTAATGACAACATCACAATGTTGTTTCACTTTATTTTTTTTTCTTTATCTAACGATACTTCTCCCCCTATCAATATGTAGACTAATTGCTCCCCTTGAAACCTTGTTGGTCTATTCATCTCAAGATATTTAATTTGTCTCACATATATCTTCAGAATCGATGAAAAGTAATATCTCACAAATGTATATTTCTGCAAACATATTGTATATAATTTATTCCTGCATTTTACTTCATCTATTAGTATGGATTTGTGCAGGAATTTTTCAACCTTTCGTGCATTTTTGCAAGAATTTTTTTGGACATGCGTGCATACGTTTGATGCCTATGGGAATTTTATAAGGTAGCGTGGGAATTTTATCAGTCCAACAGGAATTTACAAACCGGTTGTAGGGAATTTCTCAATAGGCTGCAGAATTTTTCCCAAATCAAATTCTTATCCAATTTGGAGAATTGATGTAACTATATATTGAAACTTAAATGTGTGCATATTTAACTAGTTGCGGGAATTTTGACAATCTTCGAAAATTTTTACTCTATTTCCCTGTGGGAATTTTTATTTCTCTATTTCCCTGTGGGCATTTTTAACTAGACAAGGGAATTTTTACTCTCAAAGTGTAGGCATATTTGAGGCTTGAGGATATTATTGAGATGGCTGGAATTTGTCTCCTCTACTTGCCGGCATATTGGGGACCCTGCATGCATTTTAATGACATTTCCTTCACTCATGCAAGCATTTTTCTGAAGCTTTCCCAGAAGTATTGCATTATGCATGCAAGACTAAGATAAAATGCCCACATCTAGTTAAACATGCACACAGGGAAATTTTGAACCATTTGTGCATTTATGTGGGAATTCTTTACATCAACTGGGAGGATGAGCCAAAAAATGTTCTGAATACTTGTTCTGTACTTCGCAAGACCTGTCCACATCAACTGATTTATGCATTCTTGCACCCTTGCATTCACCTTAAGAGCCCTCATTAGGTTCCATCCACCATATCTCTACCTTATATGTCATTGTTTTGGAGTACTTTGTTGTTTTTATTATTATTATTGCGAGTTGGTTGTACTGATGTGCTACTTCTATTTTTGTTTTGTGAGGGTTGGATGATCTATTTTACGTTCTTTTCCAGTTTTGGGTTCTCTCCTTTCAAAAGTATGTTGGTCTAGTTGAGTCTCATGCAAGTAACCTAACGCTAAGAGGTTGAAGACTATTTAGAAGCATTTTTTCCAAGGATAAGGGAGCTCTGCCCTAACATATTATGTTGAGTTTATAATTGGTTCAGATATGATATATCATGCTACTATTATGTATTGTTATCTTTCATTAAAAACTTATATCTGATATAGATCGTTGCTCTTATAACTGTTATTGTTTTAAGTACTTTAATGGTTATTGTAACTCATTGTTTTTGGGACATGCTGGACATGAAGGATATTGATGTATGGTTTTTCTATGCTGGACATGCTTGTATCATTGTTTCATCTTTGAGAAAAAAAATATAAAATACAAATGAGCTGAATCTACCTGATAGTTTGCAACTTTTCTCCAAATGAGCTGAAATGTGCATTAGACATTTTTATGGATATTGTGTCTTTAGAGTGGCGTCTTGTTTATTCCAATGAATTGAAAGACAGAGAAGGTCCTACTCCTAGTATAAGACTAGGATGGGGTGCTACTGAGGTAATTAATTTTGAATTTTTTCCTATTGAATGCCTTTGAGCCTGAACTTTTGGTGAATTTTCAAATATGGAGTGTGACATTTATTTTTCATTGTTTTTCACTAAGTTTTCTTCCTCTACTCTTGAGGTATTTATAAAAAGGGTCAATGTATTAAGGCTATGATCACAAGGATCCCAGGCAGGGGCTTCTAGCCATCTTCTGGAAAGACCTATTTGAACAAATTCCATCATCAATTGAAGGAGCAAAATTTCGAGGTTTAGCACTACGCCAAGCATCAAAACGGTAATTCCCAACATAACCAGAAAAAGGAGGAATATATATCTCCCAATAAATATTTGCTCAATAATATCCTTTAATTAGTCATCATATGCAAAAATCCTTAATAAACCTGATAGAATCTTATTTTATCCCATACACTATGATTACTATGAGTCCTTAACACATTAAAATGAGGCTTGATTAGTAAAATGTATAGGTCTTACATTACCTTTTAGTTGATCTAGTTGATAGAAAGAAATAACCTCCTCATGAGTCTTATAACTATTCATAGATAGAAGAATACTATAAATTATGATGGGAAAGAATTCAAACACTAGAGATATTATTCAAAATTTTACTTATATAATTTGAATTTGATTTGGAGAATGAAGAGTTACTGGTGAAGTTTGGTTTGCCTGGATTTGAACAAAAGAATGAACATAATAAACAATGGATTATGATCTTTATATATCTTAACTGAGAATACTTATAGTTTGAAAATAAAGTAGTTGTTGCATTGGAAGATACCAAGTTTGTCAAATGTGGTGGACATGATGTCAGTAGTGAATTGTTCAAACCTTGGGAGCTTATGGATCCTGATGATTCTTTACCGAAATCCATTTTTGCTGGATATTGCTCAAAATTCCATGGTGGAAGGTTTGCAACAGATGGATGGATTTGCATTTTACACAAATCAGGATTATGAACATATTTAGAGCCATAAATATTGATAGAATGTGCAAGAAAGGTAGAAATTCTTACAAAAGAGTTTACTTTAGATACAGACAATTCTGATGCTTTTGATGTAGAGTTTTCTTCATTTAGAGATGAGATTTCACTTCAGATACGATCCATTGCTAGTTATGTAGTGGAATCTATTCTCAAACAATTTTCCTTATGTATGGAAGTAGTTTCTGCAATCTTTTAAGCCACATCACGTATGTTCCTGCTGAAAAAGGAATGGCAAACATTGCTGGAAGAAAAGGAGGGAAGGGGGTGCTTACATAATATAGTGAGGCAATTTTATTGAGGGATTGGCCTTTGGATTGGACATGTACTTTTATAATTGCAAGAAAAAATGTAATTTCCCTAGATATCTCTTAGGGAGAATTGCATTTGCGGAGCCCTCCTCCATTCCCAACAGTTTTGAGGAATCTTAAGGTTGATTAAGACAGTTTATTCTTATTAAGTGATTTTAATTGAGATTTTCAATGAATTTGATAATGTGATTTACTAGGTCTACTGCAGATTGTTGGGAAAAGTAGCGGAGAAGAAACACTTGCACGGTGGCCTATGATTGTAAGCATGAAGTATGTAGAGGAGGCTTTTTGTGATGTTTTAAAGTTCTTGAACAATATATGGGGAACACTTTCAAGTTCAGGTGAAATATATAACTGCCCTGTCAATTCTTGGGATGGGTAGATGGGTGAAGGATCTTTATTTGTTTAAATATCAAATATCTTTGTTAATGGATTTTTGTTGTTGTTGTTGAAGAAAAGGCATATTATCTAGTATACAAAAAGCTTACTTCAAGTGTCACAACAAGGGGATAAAGTCTATCTATTTGTGCTTATTGCTATGTAAAAATTTCCAAAATATGGATTTCTTTGTCTTTGGAAGTACAATTTAAATATTGCATTTCAGACATATTTTCAGTCAATTGTGTGGTTAATGACCTAGATAGAATTATGTGCCACAGAATGGGTGCTTAAATGTCATAGTTTGAATCAAAATTTTTAGAATATCTAGGATTTTTCATCCTAGTGAATATAAAATTATTATGAAAAGAAATGAAATGAAATAGTTTTTAAATTCTACTGCTGATGGAAATAATAATGTATGGGCCTCTAAAATAAAAAAAAGTAATAAAATAGAATAAGGAGAGTGAAGCTTAGCAAGAATAGCATAAATGCATTGCTTGCTTGGCTTAGCTATCTTGAATTCTTCAACTAAGACTCTTAAGAGTTTTGAATTTAGATAGATATTCTTGAATGCATGAAAAATCGCTTAGATTTTTCCTTTCTTCCTGAAGTAATGATACCAATGTTTAGGTTGTAAAATCCTTTCAAGAATACAGGTATGCTTAGATTTGAAAGATAATCTTCGCTGGGAATTATATATATTAAAAAATACACAGTAAACGTCGCTATAGAGATGCCCTTATGTTGTTATACCGACATAGCGACGTTACTATAACGACAAATCAGTGCTTAATCACTTCTAAGTTATGGCAAACTCTCGTCGATATAGAAACATGTTGTCATATTTATAATGAGGATAGACCGTCACTATAGCAACATAAAAGGACTTGGGAATTTCTTGGTTGCAACATACTTTCAAGCCTTTAGCGACGCATTGACATTGCTATTGTGACCAATGTACGTCACTATATCGATGCAATATGTAATAGTCACTTGATTTTGCGACAATATTTCATTGCTATAGTGACGCCCACACATTGCTCAAATGACACAATTTGACTTAGTTGCTTGTTTTTGCCACAATAAACCGTCACTATAACGACGCCCAACTGTTGCTATAGTGACACATAAATGTCGCTATATTGACACCTATTGGTTTTCAAAGAAAATCCCACAACCACCACATGTCATCGATTTTATGTTGCTATACTGACGGAATATTTGACGTTTGGCTAATGCAACGATAATTTTGCGATAAAAAAATGGGCTTCTATTCATCGCTATAGCGACAAAAATGTGTTGCTATAGAAACAATTTGCCGTGGGAAAAAAATTCACATGTACTAGTGATCAAAATTTTAATTGCACTGGCATATGGAACTCATGACATATCTGTAGTGGGGATATCTCCCCTACTACATGTTATATAAAAATCCTATCACCATCATGTGATAAGACCTTTGACATACCTACTTGCCCTGAATCCCAACTTCTGGAGTGAAGACTAAATGGTTTTTTTATCAATCTATCATACAAATTCCTAGCACCGCTCATGCCCCTTTACTCAGAAGCAGTACCCCTGTTCGCACCGCTTTTCATTGGTTGTCCACAAGCGGTGCCACCGCCTGTCACCCTTGGTCCATAGGCGGTTATTACCAGAACCGCTCTATCATAGAAGGAGAAGCGCAGTACCCTGGGTAAAAAGGGAAAAAGAGAAGCTTCTAGAGACTTCTAGATGATAAGCCTCGAGATATACCTTATCCCTACTGTTGTGGGTTAGTTGAGCTCGAGATCCCTCATCCTAGGATCTTAGAGGCCACCTCACCCACTCATTTCTCAACCATCTCTATCCATCTAGCCCTATAAATATGAGCTCATAGCCATGGTTGAGGAGAGAACATTGAAGGTATTGTTATGCTGTTGGATTGATTCTTGGCCCAATATCATTTGGAGAGAGCATAAAGAGCTAGAGTTGGAGCTTTTGGGGATGAAGATTTGGTTTCATGGAGATGCATGTCAAAACTAAGGCTTGGTTGTAAAATTCTTCATATTTCTAATGCAAGCTGATTTTCTGTCCCATATATATTTTTGATGTTTAATTTCACATATATATTGCTAGATTCCTTAGTCACTAGCATAGATTGGTAGATCATATTCTGGTTGCTTTGATCTGTTTTGTGTTGAACTCTTTTGCAGGTACACAGGTGAACTATCAAAGCCTTGTATTTCAAATATCTACAGCGTCTAGGGAGAGTTATCAACCTCTGTGATCTATTTGTTCTGGATCTGAACCATTCAGACCAGCGGAACACCTTGTTGTCCGCAGGAGGTGAAATATTCCAAGCAACAAATCTGGCGACTCTGCTGGGGAGTAGTTGTATTCAGTTGTTCTGATTGTCCTCAGTCTGCAACTCTTGTCTGAATCCAGACTCCGTTTGATTCAACTCTTTATAGTCAGATCTAGTTTCTGATTTGTATTATTTGGGTTTGAAATTTCCAGATCTGTTCAGATCTGAGTCGTTTCAGTTTTTTATGCTCTGTTACCATATTCAATTCGATAGTATTCAACTTGATCTAGTCTTTTTTGACCTGATCCATCATTCTCTTTCTTTTTTTGGCCATCTACAGGGAACCACGGAAATGCTTTTTACGAGGTGCAGTGCCACCACTTGAATACAGTGGATAGTAAGCAGTGCCACTGCCTGTATCCAGTTAGCGAAGAGTGTGCTACTTTGGAAATGCTCTTACAACATCCACAAAGCGCGGTACCAGGTAGGCATTAGTCCAAAACTCTTTTTCCTCTTTTTCCTCTTTTTTCTTTGTAAAAATTTGGAATTTTGATTGCTTTTAGTTCTGTTATCAGGCTTGTGTTATTGAATCTGATGTGTGTGGCTTGCTGCTTTGATGGTTAAGATTGATTTTGAGTGGAATTTCAAAATTTGTTTAGTCTTTTTTATTGTTCATCTGCTTCTTCCTTGTCGGTTGTGTTTAAAGAAGGATTTCTTGTTTTCTGAAAGTTAGGGTGCTCATTGAACTCTCTTTTCATTGTGTATACTGAAAGAAGAACACTATATTAGTTTCTAGATTTCATTTCTTGCTTGCATAGTAAGCTTCTTTTTCTTCTCTTCAAAAAAGAAAAGTTTTGCTTGAGATTAGGACATCATATTTGAGCATTGGATTTGGGTTTTCTGATTGGCTTCATAAGCTTTCAGGACCTTTATGATATTTCATCTCTCATGCATATACGACTATCTCAATCCAAATAAAAAAAAATGGTAGTTTTAAGTTAGATTTGCTTATGTTTTTAAGAAATTTGAAAAGTTAGAGTGCATTGGCATATAGGTGTGCTTGGTGTTGTTCTTTTAGGAAAAGAGATTCTCACCCTTCCCATTTTCTTTTGAAAAGAAGAGTTTGGGTTGTAGAAGTGTTTTCTTGTCTTTGATTTGGTGTTCATGACTGCTGATTGGAATGATTTTTGGTTTTGAAACAAATAGAAAAACACTCTCTTCCCTCCCGTAAGTAGGCATATTGAATGGTAAAGTGAACATTTGCACAAGCATATTGCATGGTTTTACTTTTTTGTCAGAACATCATGCATTCACCTAACTGTACAAGTTAAAATCAACGGTAGTTGTAGGTTAAAATTTATGTAGTAACTTGAGTGATAGGTTAGAGACGTGTTCAGGCATCGTAAAGTGTAGGAGCTGTCATTATTTGTCAGCATTACATTTCGGGACTCGCACTGTTCTTCCACGTATCGTTGGTATATCGAATGGCCTTTCACGTACCCTTGAGTTATATAGAAAGGTACTTCACGTACTCAATTGTATATCAGAAGGCCCCTTGTGTACGGTTATGCATTAGATAGCACTACTACCGATTCAAGCTCCCACATACCTTGTATATCGGGAGACCCCACTAGGGTACCTTATATATATGAGAAAAGCCCTCTGGCCGTCTTGTTTAGAGCCATACACTGAAAATAGAATTTGAGGATATTACTATGCACGTACCCTCGAGGTATATCATGAGTGGAACCTGCTTGACAATCCTAGTGAGAGACCTGACTTTTGAACTCCTCCTGTCATTTTAAGTCTTCTTGTTTTGACCTATAGTTTGAGTAGGGAAGTCTTTTGGGTGTGTTTTTTTTTATATTTTCAGACCCTAGGTTAGATAGGAACTGTACACACTGGCCGAGTTAAGACAATCCAGGAGAGTACGGGCTTGCCACCCGATTTTAATTCTGTTTCAGAAGGAAATCCAATGGAAGCTATCGATCAAGGAGCTGCTACCACCTCCCAAGTGGGAGATCATGTGGTGGTGGAAAGTGGAGTACCATATTCTTCACACTCGCCTCCCTTGGCCCAACAACCTTCCCGTGAGGATTCATCACTCCATCCTCCCACGGAAGATCATGTTGATGATACCCATCCAGATTTTGGTCCAAATGCTCCTTTTTGGGAGACACCCATCAGACAGGACATTGCCTCATTTGGCACCTGTGTAAGTTCTCTTGAAAGTGAATAAGAATGCAGGAAATACCGTGCTACTATCCTCCATGCACAGGAGGTAGAAAAGAAGATTGACAACCTATTAGGCCCTTCACCAGTTTGTTCCACATTCCTTCCTATGGGATATCGTTCACTAGCCGATTCTATGAGACCCATTGAACTGATTATAGATCGTCCATTAACAACCCATAGCCCAGGTCAAATTTCCATCCCTCTCACCTCTTATGTTATGTCTGTTTCGAATCCTCCCATATCTTTTGTATATGGGGCCCAACCTTCAATTCCTATGTCTTCAGTACCTTTGAATGTCGGGGGGCAACCCCCGGCATGACCTACGTTATCCGAGACCGGAGTTGTACCTAGTTAAGAGCAGACCTCTAACATAGAAAAATCTACAGTTTTTGTCCCTCCCACCCACACTAATGTGGTAAATCTCCCATCTAGTTTAGGTCAGCCCTTGGGGGCACAACTTGTTTCCATTTAGTCTTCTAGCGATTATGGTTATCAAATACCTATAGGTAATCGTCCATCTAATCATACTGGAATTGCATTCCCTAGAAATAATTTTACACCGTGCGGGCAACCCAACTAGTCTTACATACCAACCATGGGAGGGATACCCATACATACTGCGGGAGGTACGAGAGGACCACCTTATGGAGGTCCTCCCCCTGGGGGACCTAATGGTCCTAGAGGGCCTGGTGGTACTTCTCATGGTCCTGGTGGTCCTAGTTGTCCTGGGGGACCTGGTGGCTTTCCTCCTTATAGATCAAGAGGGTCTGGTGGCCCTACACCTAGTGGTTCCAGTAGCTCTAGAGGTTTCCCACCTCTTGGAGGTTCTGGAGGGTCTGGTGGTCCACCTCTTGGTGGTCCTAGTGGTCTTGGTGGTCCCGGTGGTCTTGGTGGTCCTGGTGGCTCTCGCGGTCCTCCTCTTGGAGGCCTTGGTGGTCCTAGCAGTCCTAATTCAGGAAATAAACCCCCCATGGGAGGATTTCCTAGTAGTTCTTCCTCACAGCAACCTGTTTATCAGTCCATATATGGCCCTACTGGTAATTTCATGCCATATCAATATTACCAGTATGTGCAGCTCAATAGATAGTTACCTTTCCTTGCAACTTTGGACTTGCCTAATTTTTCCAAGTTGATTAATGATCCCATTCAACACAATCCCTCATGGACTCCCATTCCGGTAAAGTTACCATCAAATATTCCAAAATTCGATGGGAAGTAGGGTGAAGATCCGTGGAACCATGTTATGACATTTCATTTGTGGTGTTCCTCGAAATCCCTCATGGATGATTTCATTTGGTTACGACTTTTTTAGTGAAATTTGATTGGTACAGCCGCGAGGTGGTATATTGAACTCCCACAACACTCGTTTGTGGATTTTGGCTCGTTGGCAACCATATTTCTTACTCACTTTCAGCTCTCTATTCGTTATGAAATGGGCATTGATCTTTTAACTTCTTTGTGACAGAACACCTCCACCCACATTTCTGACCATATTCATGAGTGGAGAAGGCAGACAAGACTTATTAAGGCCCCTGTTCTGGATCAGTTGTTAGCTGATTGGTTCACTAAGTCCTTGTTGCCTCCTATTGCTTGAGATGTGGCCATGGGCGGTGCCATTACTGAAGAGCAGGCTATTAGTCGAGCTCAGTACCTAGACTTGGTCTATTCCTAGTTCGGGACTCTTTATGACCTGATTCCTCAAGCTCCTCACCCTATCACTGACCTTGCCAAGCCATTAGCAGAAGTACCTGTTGATGGGATTGTTGGTTCAATATAGTCCCCATCTGTGGCGAAACCTGCCAAGCAAAACCAAACTGATACTCCTTCGACTCCTAAGGTTTCTACCGAGGTCAATTCTATTCAAAGTACTCAAACCTCGAGTAATAAAAAGAAAGGTAAAAATCGAATTAAAAAACCTGGAAACCAGCAGGAGACCCCACAATCAACCCATAATGACACCAACACAGGGAAAAGGAAGGATAAATAACCTTGTTTTTTATGTGGTGGTGACCACTTCTTAAAGGAGTGTCCCCGTCGGGACGAAATCTCCTAGTTTTTGAAGTCTAATCCCACACCTGCAGTACTTACAGATCCCTTTCCCTCTCAACAACAACTGGTAGACCACATGTCGAACTAGGGTAACTCTAGTTCATCAAAGGAAATTCATATGATCTCCTCAGATACCATCCATCTACAAACTCGAAGCCAGAATTATGATAAACCTGTAGATAAGCAAGAAGATCAATCTTCTTTAAGGAAAGCTCCATCTACTAGTTCTCTGGAATCCTTGTCTATCGAGAAGCCTACTCTCGACATGATTTTGCGCCCACCAAAGAGTACTCTTTGGAAGGATGTCTTTAATCCCAATTCCCAAGCTGCTCAAATCTATAATGTGGTTGAAGATCTCGGTCAGGAACCTTGTGCCATGTATACCTTAGAGGTACTCCAAAGTTTCCCTACACAGCGCAAGAACTTGTTGACTGCATTAGGAGCTGTAGACCTAGATAACACTAACTTGATTCACTTCAATGTTGAGAACTATAAACCTAGATTACTGCATAAACTTTCTTTTCAGATCATTACGAAAGTAGTGGGAAAGAAAGTCTTTCGAATGGTACTAGATGAAGGAGTTTCAACCTCGGTGTTATCTCTGACTTGTTGGAAAGATCTTGGATCTCCCTAGCTTGTTACATTACCTATGACCCTTAAAGCCTTTGATATTGGGGATTCCAACCCCATGGCCTCATATCAGCCCTCACGGTCGAGCTGGGGGGAAAAACCATTTCCATCCAAGTAGAAGTGGTAGATGCCCCTCTAGATTATAACCTCCTTTTAGGAAGGAATTGGTTCTATGCCATGAAGGCTGTTGCTTCAACAGTATTTTGAACGGTCTAATTCCTGCATCTCGAGAGAATTTTTACCATTGATGAGCTTGATTTCTGTACGTCAGATGTTACTACCTCCATGGCTAATAACATCCCCATGTTAGGTCAGTCCCCTCCTCCTTACCAGTTGATTGGGGTAGCTATGTTGAAGGATTCATCCCTTATGGGGATTTTTCCCTCTACTCCTCCTTGCACGGATACCTCGATAGTACATATGATCGCTTCATTTGATATTGAGCCCCAGGGCACAAATGTTGTTGTGCCCACCTCATTGAGCCCACATGAATCTATGTATGACACCATTCAAACTTGCTCTGATGATCACACTAATGACATTCATTTAGTGGCTTCGAATCCTTACCATTTATCGTACTGGTTAGAACCTTCTCTTCCAGTTCTAGATTATCTCTCCGAGACTTTTCCTTCCGACGAGTCCATTATAGAGATCATGAATACGGATGAGCCCATTTCGGAGGATCACCATCATTGATCCATGTTCCTCCCTAATACCAGTTCGGGCAGCCATGATTTTGCATCCTTGTTTCCTACTGATATTGTCAACGTTCCGCAAAGTCCTATATTGTTGCAAGATATAGATTCTGAAGGAAACCTTTGCAACATTACTCAGATGAACCCTATTGACATATCAACCAAGCTTGATGTTATTGAGCAAATTCATGTTGGGCAGAACTACTCCACAGATGAATCTGAAGCATATAAGGAACTTTTTAAGGAATTTCGGGATGTTTTTTCCTGGGCCTATGAAGAAATGTCAGGGATCGACCCTTCCTTTGTGGTCCATGAGATTAAAACTTATCCCATGGATAAAATTATCAGGTAGAAACTTAGGCAAGTCCATCCTAGGAAGGCCGTAGCTATTAAAGCTGAGATTGAGAAACTTATGAAATCTGGTTTTATTTATCTTATACCTCTGAAGGAATGGGTATCGAACGTTGTCCCTATCAATAAAAAGCAGGGCACCATTAGAGTTTGCATCGAATTTAGTGATTTACATAAAGCTTGTCCCAAGGACAACTTTCCTACCCTGCACATCAATCAGATTATCGAAAACTATGCTGGAAGTGTCATCTTTTCATTCATGGATGGCTTTTCCAGCTACAATCAGATTGAGATATTTCCCACTGATCAGGGTAAGAGGGCATTCATTTTCCCATGGGGAACCTTTGCATATAATAAGTTACCTTTCAGCTTGAAAAATGTTGGATCCATGTTCCATCATGTGATGTCCGATGTGTTTCATGACATTAAAAATATTGTTGAACCATACCTTGAGAACCTCCCTGCTCATTCACAGCGATAGGAGGACCATCCTGGTCATCTTAGAGACATATTCCTGAGATGCCGTCATTATAATATACGGCTCAATCCACATAAATGTGTGTTTTGCGTTGAGACGGGACATCTGCTTGGATTTGTGGTGTCCAAAGATGGCATCCGAATTGATCCCTTGAATATTTCCGCCATCATTAATCTACCAGCCCCAACCAACATCCTTGAAATCCAAATTTTGCAGGGCAAGGCAAACTTGTTTCGTCGTTTCATGTGCAATTTCGCTGAAAAAACGCATGGTTATATGCGTCTCCTCAAGAAGAACACTCCATTCTTCTTGGATGACTAGGCCCAATGCGTCTTTGATAGTCTTAAGCATGCTCTAACTCATTCACCCGTGATACACCCCCCAGACTATTCAAAGGATTTTCTCTTGTGTATTGCTACCTCCACTACTACTGTCGCCATGGTTTTAGTGCAGGACAATCTCCATGGTCAGGAGCATGTGATTTATTACGCCAATAATAATCTTATTGATTTTGAAATGCATTATTCACATGTGGAGAAGCTAGCTTTGGCCACGGTCATTGCTGTGCAAAAATTTTGTCACTACATTTTGCTTCACACTACCACCGTATTGGCAGAATAGAACCCGATGTACTACATTCTGACTTGCCAGGTACTCAGGGGAAAGTACTCCCATTGGATTTTCATCCATCAGGAGTTCTATCTTGAGTTTGCTAAGGCTACATCAAAGAAATCCTTGGTTTTTTCCAAGCTTATATGTGACCTTCCCTGTGCTACTACGGAATCTAAGCCCAGTGATTCATTTCCAGATGAATTCCTGTTCCTTATTATCACTACTAATCCTTGGTATGGATATTTGTTGATTTATCTCCAGACCCAGTGTTTTTAGCTGCATCTATCTCACGATGATCGTTGCCGCATCCGGCACCACACGAAGTACTATCTTATCCTGCATGATACCTTGTATAGATGTGGGATTGAATTCATTCTCCAGCGATGCCTCACTCATGAGGAGGCTGAACATGTGCTAAATGATTGCCACCCTGGAGCATGTGGAGGTCATTTATCTAGGATGGCTACAACCCAGAAAATCCTTCGTCCTGGCTATTTCTGGCCTTCTATCTTCAAAGACTGCCATGAGGCTATTAAGAAATGCCCACTATGTCAACATTTTTATCTCAAAAAGTGCACCCATCCTGCTCCACTTCACCCCATCATTGTTGTTGGCCCTTTTTCCAAATGGGGGATTGACTTCATGCCTTGTAAACCTACCTCAGCCGGGGGGCATGGTTACATCATCATAGCCATGGATTATTTTACAAGATGGGTTGAGGCCATGCCTACACATGCAGAAGAGGTAAGACTGCCACTCTCTTCTTGTTCAATCATATCATATTTAGATTTGGAGTTCCGCAGTCCATCATCACTGATCACAGATCTCATTTCCGTAATCAAATGATGCAGGAATTGAGTGCCAAGCTAGGTTTTCGCCATGAAAACTCTATGCCGTATTATTTGCAAGCTAATGGTTAGGTAGAGGCCATTAATAAGGTTTTGAAAACTATGCTTCATCGGATGGTTGGAGATCATAAATCCAATTGGAATCTCATTATTTTTCCCGCTCTTTGGGCTTATCAAACTTCCGTTAAAACAACTACTAGTTTCACACCATTCCAGCTTGTCTATGGACTTGAAGCTTTCTTGCTGATCCAATGTCAGATTCCATCTTTACAACTCACCGTCGAACTTCTCCCAGACACTTTCGTGGAGGAAGCAATATTTTTGTACTTGAATAACCTTGATGAGACTTGTAAAGATGTTGCCTTGGATAATGAGGCACATATGAAACGCGTCAAGGCGCAGTACAATAAATTCATCCAGCCTCGTGTTTTCAATGAGGGTGACCTAGTTTTGACTTATGACCAGAGATATGACAAGCTAGGAAAGGGTAAGTTCGAGTCTATGTGGTATGGACCTTTTGTTATTTCCAAGGTGTTACAAAAAGGAGCCTATGATTTGGTAGATTATGATGGGATCCCTTTGGGTCAACCTCGCAATGGGTTGCATCTGAAAAGGTACTATGCCTAGGTCTTCTTGGATGGTATCTTGTATATATGTATATTGATTGACTTTCAGTGTGTTTTTAGTATTTTCAATATGGTTTTGAGTTTTGGTGTTTGCATCTGTTTATACCATGTTTTGGTCATGCATATGGCCTTCTACGGCTTTGCTTATGGTGCTTCATGCCACACCTTGAATCTATCCTTGACTGCTTGGGTCCTCTATTCCCCAGCTGAATATTTGGTTAGTTCAGGAGCTGTTTTCTTAGGTCTCACTACTAATAACATCGCTGAGTATGAAGTAGTCATTGGTCTTCTGACTGAAGCTGCTCCCAGGATGTCTGTGATCTAGTAGTTTTGATGGACTCTCAGCTCGTGGTTTGTCATTTAAACCATGTCTACACCATTAGGAACCTGGTGCTCCTCTGCCTCTTTCGGAGGGTACGTTTGTTAGAAAGATCATTTGGAACCATTACATATAGGCATATCCCTAGGGAACATAATGTAGTCGCTGATTCATTGGCTAATTACATCCTAGATTGGCATATTGCCCATTCATGACGTTAATCAAACATGGTACATTGTAAATAAACATTTAAAGACACATAGAACTCATAGAAAATGCATTCATCCATTTGAAATGTATACACATCATGTAAAAGTCTCTCTCTCTCTCTCTCTCTCTATATATATATATATATATACGAAAATTTTACAAAAAAATAAGATCTCGAGACCTCATCTGAAGCATGTAGGATTTCAAGCAAAATCATCATACAAAATCTTGAAGCTTTCATCTTTCAGTATACATGTCTCATCCACTAGTGGTGCTCATGATAGCACATCACTGCTCGAGCCACCCTGCGTAGTATCCTGCTGAATCTACTTGGTACCCCCACTGTAGATCTCTGATATCAAGTCAGGAGATCATCTATGTCAGCATCTGGGATGTCCAGAGTCAAACTCTCGAGGTTCTCCTCCAGCTCCCTGATGATATCATCACCCTGTGGCACGAAGCAAGCTCCAGCTCACCTGTCTAATGGAGATGCTCCTCCAGGCCTCACTGCTCCAACATTTGCATGAATATAAACAGGTCTCGTCACTTATCATAAAACATAAAAAAACATAAAAAAAATTTCCATTCATAGAGTTTCTTGTTTCTTACCAATGTCTCCCCACTGCCCTCCAGGTAGGAGTGGTAGGTCAGGATCACCTGTAAAATCTGTGCCCACACAGGCATAGTCCTCGACCATGAGCATCTGATCCCACAACCATTTGAATAACCCATCACCGAACTTCACTCTACCCCTACTTGCTCCTGTGTGAGCCATGATCTGGACCCACCTCAGCATACGGGGGTCCCGTGCTCTTAGACTTTGAAAAGTCACCTGGGGCCTCATCCGGGGGACCCACTCAAAGAAGAAACAAGCTAAGATGGAACCAAAGCCAAACTGCTTCAGGTCCCCCTGTCAAAATTTAGTAAACTGATCCTTGAATATTGGAAGCAATGCTTCCACCCAGTTGAACAACGTAGGTGCCATTTCCTCTAGGGCATACAACATATGTGCCCTGGAAGCCTGATGTACACCCTGGCTCCTTGCCACCCTCTGCATGGTGAATAGAAGAATCCATAGAGCCCTGTATGTCACTGTCCTAATGGGGATTTTCTTCCTCGATGTGCCTATATCTGGTGCACAGTGTCTATCTATGAGCTCTTTGGTGGTAATGTCCCCACCAAAGGAACTTTTCAGTGAGATAAGGGCACCCCGTCTTGACAGGTCGGTCAAGAAGTAGATGTCCTCTACCTCCACTATAAGTATATGCACCCCTACCTCGAAACACTATTGTTTTGGATTCCACATTCTCAGTATGTGTTCTAGTAGTCTCTCGTGGGATACCATGGTTGGTGTTCATAAGAACTTTAGAAGCCCACAGTTCCGGAGTGCAGCAATACAAACAGGATCCCTTTCAGCAACAACATTCTCATCATCATGTGTTCTTTTCTTCCATATCACCATATTTTGGAATCCTAGACCTACCAAAAAAAACAATGGTATACATCAATATCATCCTTGAGTCACCATAAATTAAAAAAATGCGTAAATTTTGCATATATCATTGGTTTAATTTCTCCACATTCGGCGTCGCCTGTGCCCCATTGGAGATAGGCGGTGGCACTGCATGTCCACCATATTATTGGCACGGTTCTCAGGTGGTACCGCCTATCCCGCAAGGGGTAGCCGCGGTGCCCACAAATAGGATTTTAGGGCTTGCCAAATAAGTCTAAAACCCCACCAAATCCCAAAATAAAAGCTATGAAATGGAAGATGAAGGTCTTAATTGTTACCTGCAACTAACGAGACTAAAAATGGACGGTGGAAACTCCTGGTATCAGCTGTGGAAGATCTGGATAAAAAATGCTCCAAGTGCTCTTTGCTAGAGGTAAATAGTGAAATGTTTGATTTTTTACTATTTACTTGCCTTATATAGACGTTTTTTGGGTCTGGCTTAGTATAGTTTTGATATTACATCATGTTCTAGTCAAAATCTATTTGTCGTAATCCCGTAATGTTGATTTTGGATGCATTTAACACTTGTTTATGAGTCGTCTGCAGGTTGACTTTAGTAAAAGCTTTGGAAAGTTTTTTATGGATTTTTCATACTTTCACAAAATGGAAAAGGTCATTGGGCATTTATTATGACACTTTGTCATGCTCATTAAAATCTAGTATCAAAGTTCTGAGTCTAGTTCAAGTTTCTTTCTAGGCTCGTAAAATACAACATTGTGTAAAGAAACGTCATGGAGTCTTCTTTTCACATCTTCTTTCAGACTCCTTAAACATGAAAAGATAGTTGAGTCCATTTCTGAATCTTTCTAGGCTCGTAAAAAGTGACATTGTGTAAAGAAACTTCATGGAGTTCTCTTTAAACCCTTTTCAGGCTCCCTAAATACGAAAAGATTGTTGAGCGATCTTGTCTTCTTCACACTCGTTAAAGTATTTGAAGAGTCGTCTATCCGATAGTAGGTTATCTCTTTCTTGGTTCGAATAGTACTATTTATGAGAAAGGAACACTCCAACCAATCATGACTGGAAGAGTTCTCTAAGGTATGATTTTATACTTTTTCAGGCCTTAGAGACTAAATCATACGAAAAAGGACCCCCATGGAGTTTTCTACCCTATTTGTTTAGACTCTCTAAACAAGAACGATATCGAGTTTTCTTTCAGTGGACTAGTTAAATTAAAAATTGAGAGACCCGTTTTGGGAACGAACCCATCCTCTCTCAGGTTTGTAAAACATATGGGACTAGACTTGTCTTTCGACAAGCTATATCGAGTGTTTGTTACCCTCTTTGAACTCGTAAAACTGAAAAGAGGCACTCATCAATCATGATGGGGGAAATGGGAAAGGGAATCATATTACAAATAATGGTAGTTGTTTGTCGATACCTTTGAACATGGCACTTGTCTGCACAATCATGTCAGTCAATTGGGTATTCAGCTGATCTCTGTGACGATCCACTTTCATGAGTCATGCCAATCCTTTGAGTCTTTCAAAAGAATGCATTGTCCCTCTGTCGCATTGTGTATCTGTCCTGTCTAGTCATGATGCCAAGTCATTTTGTCGTGCCCCTGATGTTCAAAGGGGATTTGAAGAAGTTTTACCTCTGCAGTATACACAGTCTTTGTGTCAGTATCTTTGAGTCAATCATATGGTTACTACATTCACATCATTCCAGAACTATGTTTCGAGTTTCGTGTCATCAATGTGGGACTCATCATGTCCCTCCTTCGATGAGACTATTCCAGTCGACATCAGCTCATCATCCAGGAAATAGTCTTAGAAACAATATTCATTACCTTAAGATCTGTATGCCTTAATGACATATTCTCTCGCTCTTGACATAGGTTCACATCATCGACCTTTGATCGATAGAATTGATTGGGTGTTCGACATTAGGACATCTATTCACACTCAATAGATTGTACTAGAGTACCTTGGGAATCATTGACATTAATGGTGATCTCCCTTGCACTTGTTAATGGTTCACATCATTGGTCGGTAATCAAGTGGTTTCTACAATGTTTGACTTTAGATCATTGTAATCACATGGATAGAATCATGCTTTGTGGAAGACGAGATGAAGACCCTGGGCATTTGTTTAAAAGTGTTCATTGCTTTTTCCCCAGGTTGCGATGGAGTTTTGTATATATAGCATGGATCCACATTTGTATAGTCGTGGCTATGCTCAAATTTGCATCTGTATGACATAGATCTACATTGTATGTCTAGTAGCTAAAGTTTGAGTCCTCTATCATATGGATCTACGCTGTATTCTAGTAGCCATGCTTGTTTATTCCACTCATGGATTTTCCTTGTATTGATCTGCAGTTATGAGTTTGGTTACTTGCGTCTATGAGTCAACATATTGATGTACTACAGATGCCTACTTGACTGCATATTCTGATCGAGCCAACATTTTTCATCTCCTGGAAATGACGTGTTCTTAAAGCTCTCATTTATCGTATCACTCTAAGACTCATGCTTTGGGGGGCATCCTGTTATACCAAAATCTTGTCACCATCATGTGATAAGACCTTTGACATACCTACTTGCCCTAAATCCCAGCTTTTGAAGTGAAGACTAAATGGTTTTTTATCATTCTATCATACAAATTTCCAGCATCGCTCATGCCCTTTTACCCAGGAGCGGTACCCCTATTCGCACCACTTTTAATCGGTTGTCCACAAGCGGTGCCATTGCCTGTCACCCTTGGTCCATAGGCGGTTATTACTAGAACCACTCTGTCATAGAAGGAGAAGCATGGTACCTTGGGTAAAAAGTGAAAAAGAGAAGCTTCTCAAGACTTCTAGATGATAAGCCTCGAGATATCCCTTATCCCTACTGTTGTGGGTTAATTGAGCTCGAGATCCCTCATCCTAGGATCTTAGAGGCCACCTCACCCACTCATTTCTCAACCATCTCTATCCATCTAGCCCTATAAAAATGAGCTCATATCCATGGTTGAGGAGAGAACATTGAAGTTATTGTTATGCTGTTGGACTGATTCTTGGCCCAAGATCATTTGGAGAGAGCATAGAGAGATAGAGTCGGAGCTTTTGGGGATGAAGAGCTAGTTTCATGGAGATTCATGTCAACACTAAGGATTGGTTGTAAACTTATTCATATTTCTAATGCAAGTTGATTTTATGTCCCATATATATTGTTGATGTTTGATTTTAGATATATATTGCTAGATTCCTTAGTCACTAGCATAGATTAGTAGATCATATTCTGGTTGCTTTGATCTGTTTCGTGTTGAACTCTTTTGCACGTACATAGGTGAACTATCAAATCCTTGTATTCCAGATATCTACAGTATCTAGGGAGATTTATCAACCTCTGTGATCTATTTGTTCTGGATCTGAACCATTCAGACCAGTGGAACACCTTGCTGTCTGTAGGAGGTGAAATGCTACATAGGGAGACTGAATAAAAATACTGATATGAAGAAATTCTACATAGTAACAATGCCATTCTCATAGAATGTAATATAATAACAATCGATGCTCTATTTTTTAGAATAATCAACCCATAATTAGCTACCTTAGACATTAATTATCTCCATTTTTGTCTTATTTTCCTAGTTTCCATATTCCACTCTATGAAAGTTTTCCTCCACATGTCCTAGATGGTCAAAATTTCTAAAAATGAGTCATGGAGCACTTGGGAAACCTCTTGGAATCATTTTTTCTTTATTCCTGGCCTTCCTAGTGCATATCTGCTTTTTTTGTTTTATTGTTGCTTTTACTGAGTTTTAAGGCAATTGGGAAAGTTTGACTAGGTGAAGTTAACTTGTTTTTTGTCTCCATCATCCTCCACTATTTTATCCTAATAAAAGCATGTATGAATTGTCCTTCCATCACCTATTAGCCTCCCTAATTTATTTTTCCAATTCATGAGCTCCTAGACAGATTTGGAAGCTACTTTATGCACCTATGGGGGATTTGCTTAGTTTTAGTAAGCCTGCTTTTGACCAATTCAAATGGCATCCAAATGAATTAGAATATATCATGTAATTATTTATTCTGGAAGCCTATGACTTCACAAGGTTGGGTATTGTACACTTATTCAATACAAATTAGTGTTCTGCTCCATATTCAGTCTCCTTTGTGTGTAATTTGCATGTGTAATTGGAAATTTTTGTGAGGGTAATTGTTCTAACACTTGGGTTCAATTTACACATGGTATCAGAGCCTTTGTAGATCAATTTATCTCCTTCATATTGTTATTTTAGGTTCAACATCATTGACTAGGAGCATTCTACTGACTGAAGGGACAATTTCTGAGCTATGGATTAATCTTAGAAGATCATCTTGACTCCATTTAATTTCTTTGAATGGAAAGCAGAGATGGAGATATTGTTGAGAGTGAAAGGCCTCTACAGAGGGACTATGGCAACATAAGCAAAGCCCAATGCAGCTGCAGAGAAAATTAAATGGCACAACAAGAGGGATGAGGCCTATGGTCTCCTGTGTCTGAGCATATCCAGAGACCTCCTTTTCCATCTTAATGGATTGACATCACCAAATGAATTATGGGAGAATATTTTTGAGATTTTTGGTAAAATACATGAGATGAGAGGACATCAAATTGAGAATGAATTGATCTCCTTGAGTCCCAGCAGCTTCGAATCCTTGCAACTCTACTTTTCCAAGTTTAAAGCCCTTGTTTTGCAGCTAAAACAGTGTGGAATCAAAAAGAAGGAGGATAAACTAGTTTTGGCCATACTCTCAAAGCTTGGACTTGAATATTTAGTGTTTGTTTTGACCTTCCATGCCACCAAGTTGATAGCTCAAGCCTGGAAGATGCCTAAACTTGCAGAGTTCATGGAATATCTCACACAAGAACAAGATAAACTGGTGATGATGGGTACCATCAGACCTTCCAAAGACCAAGCTCTAGTTGTTGGAGATTCGAGGGTGGATTCAAAAGGAAAGAATAAATCTAAGAATCCACCTGAGAGAAAGAGAGACAAGAGCAAGTCTCCAGAGGAGCCCCAAGGTTCCAAGAAGAACCCCTAGAAGAAGAAGAACAAAGGAGAAATGAGCAAGTGCGCATACTACAGTAAGGGAAATCATCCTGAAAGCTCCTACATGAAGAATAAAATTGACATGCTGACCCAACTCCTGGAGAAGAATGGCATCTCCCTTCCTGATATCTCAAAGAAGAGGGAAGGAGTATCAAATTTAGAATATAGAGAGAGAGTTCATGCATTGGTTGATGGCACATCAAGCTCACCTAGTTTCATCATTGATTCTGGAGTTTCAAGACATATGGTTTCAACCAAGGAGGCATTCACCTCCCTTGACATGTTGAAAGGTCCACCAATAGTATTGGGAGATGACTCTCTCACTAAAAGTTTGGGAAAAGGGAGGATTGATCTTGACCATGGTAAGTTCAGCAATGTATTGTATGTTCTAGGTCTTGCCTCTAACCTCTTATCAGTATATCAGATGACCCACACAGGGTCTCCAAAGAAGGTCATATTCTCCCCTGATGAAGTTGAGATCACAGAGATCTCAAGTGGTAAAGTCATTGCAAAAGGAGTTGAAAATCACACTTTGAAGGTATACATGTTCTCACATTTCCTACCCTACTCAAACCCCTCTGCTCTTCTGATTCATGCTAATGAGGCAAGCAAGCTTTGGCATGAAAGATTTGGCCATATTAACTATAAGTATATTTCTGATCTTAGTGAAAAATAAATGGTCATAGGGTTACAAAAGATTAAGTTTTTCAAAGGATTATATCAAGGTTGCATCTTAGGAAAACACCTAAAGCATAAATTTGAGAAATCTAGTCATGAGAGAACCTCTATACCTCTTGAGTTGATCCACAGTGATGTTTCTGGCCCATTTCCTCATATGTCAATGAGTCAGGACAAATATGCATTGACATTCATAGATGACTTTTCTAGGTACTGCTGGGTTTACTTCTGAAACACAAGTCTGAAGTTTTTGGCCTCTTCAAAGTCTTTAAGGCTTTGGTTGAAAACTAGTTTGGGAGGAAACTCAAGGTCCTCAGATCTGACAATGGTGGTGAGTATGTCAAGTCTGAGTTCATTCAATATTGTTATGATGCAGGTATTTAGATGCATCATTCTATCCCTTACACACCACAGCAAAATGGTGTTGCTGAGAGGAAGAACAGATCACTGAAAGCGATGGCAACCTGCATGATGGAGGATAAGACTTTGCCACCAAAGTTTTGGGATGAAGCTATAAAATGTGCAGCCTATATCTAGAATGGGGTGCCTCATAAACAGCTTGATGGTATGACTCCTTTTGAAGCATGGAGTGGGCACAAGCCAGATGTGACCCATTTTGGGATTTTTGGCTCGAGGGCTTGGGCTAGAATTCCAACAGAAAAGAGGAAGGCTTTGCAGCCCCAAATCCAATAGTGTCTATTTGTTGGGTACTCTAAATATTCAAAAGGGTACAAGATAATCAATTTGAGCACAAAAAAATCCTTCATTGAAAGGAGTTTTTAGTTCCAAGAAGAGCCTTTAGCAACAGTTGAAGTTGGAGAGTCTTCTTCACCACCATAACCACTGAATGTAAGTGAAGAGATAAATGAGTTTGATGATTCTGATATGTCTGATAATTATTATTTAATTGTATATCCTAACAGTCATACAAGACCAAATGGGCAGCAAAGACCATTCATGCAGTTGGGGAACTAGTTGGAAATCCTAGTGACCCTAGGAGGATTAGATCTCAGTTTGAGAGTGCCCTGTGTATGAAAGACCCCTTGTTTGTAGAGAAATGACATATTATGGTTGAATCAGAACCATAGACATATTAATATGCAGCACATTATCCAATATGGCAAACAGCCATGAAAGAAGAATTCATCTCACTCTAGAAGAACAACACTTGGGAGCTGGTTGATCTTCCGCCAGGGAGGAAGCTAGTTCAATGTAAGTGGGTTTTCAAAACTAAGTTTTCTGCTGATGGTTCAGCTTTGAAAAATAATTCAATATTGGCATCTAAGGGCTATTCATAGGTACATGGAATAGTCTACAATGAGACCTTTGCACCAGTGGCAAAGATGGACTCCATCAGGATAGCCCTAGCCATTGCAGCTTCGAAGTAGTGGGAGGTACATCACATGGATGTGAAGTGTGCTTTCCTGAATGGAGACATTTTTGAAGATATTTACATGAATCAGCCTCAATTCTTTGTTACTAATCCATCTCTTATGTGCATGCTAAAGAAATCATTGTATGGGCTTAAGAAAACCCCCAGGGCTTGGTATGCCAAGATTGATGGATTTCTGCTATCATTGAATTTTGTTTGATGCAAGTCTGATTCTAATGTTTATTTGAAGCTGATTCATGGTTATTTTATTATTATTTTTTTGTATGTGTATGACCTTCTCATTACAGGAAGCTCAAAGGATGAAATTGCCTCCTTGAAGGATGCAATGAACCATGCATTTTCTATGACTGATTTGGGGTTATTGAGCCAATTATTGGGTCTCAAGATTGCTCAAACCAAACATGGAATAAAATTACATCAGTCCAAGTATGCTTTGGATTTTATGAACAAGTTCAACATGAAATATTGCAAGCCAAGCAAGACTCCCTTCCTTTCAGGAGTTAAGCTTGAAGAAGCAGATTCTTCACCTATGGTAAATAATACACTGTATAGGAAATTGATTGGGTGTTTGTTGTACCTTACACATAATAGACCTGATATTTCTTATGTAGTGAGTGTGTCTTCAAGATACATGGATCAGCCTCATGAGATCCATTGGAGAGCAGCCAAAAGGATCCTTAACTTTGTTCAGGAAACAAGGACTCATGGGATCTTCTACAAAGCTAAATCTGATCTTGATTTGATTGGGTTTACTGACAATGATTGGGCAAGTGACAACATAGATTGAAATTCAACATCAAGATGTGTTCATGCTTTCTGAAGGACCAATCAGCTAGTCAAGCAATAAATAGAGTGCCATTGCACTCTCATCTATAGAAGCAGAGTACAGAGGAGTTGTAAATGCAGCAACTCAATGTTTATGGTTGCAGGGGTTACTTGGTGAGTGTGGCTTTGAATTAGAATACTCAAATACTATCTATTGTGATAATCAGAGTACCATTTGAATCTGCAATGATCCAGTTTAGAGACAGAGAACCAAACACATAGAGATCCATATGCACTACATTAGACAACTTGTGCATGATGGCACCATTCACCTACTCTTCTATTCATCTTCAGAACAAGTAGCATACATCTTCACCAAAGTTTTTTGTGAGAAGACTTTCAGCAATCTCAAATCACTGCTGGGGATTTCTGATCATGCTGTGAAGCATGATTGATGATAAGATTTTAAAATTTTGTTTTACTATTCATGTTTAAGGGAGGATTTTTCCCACTGGGTTTTTGCCTCTTTCCTTAGTTAAATGGACATGCAGTATGTAAAGGGTGACTAATCCTTGTTGCTAGGCCCTATTATTTTCTGATATTTTACTCATGAGTCAGGCTTAAGGGGGGGTGTTAGAATAATCAACCCATAGTTAACTACCTTAGACATTAATTATCTCCATTTTTGTCTTATTTGCCTAGTTTCCATATTCCACTCTATGCAAGTTGTCCTCCACATGTCCTAGATGGTAAAAATTGATAAAAATAAGTCATGGAGTGCTTGGGAAATCTCTTGGAATCATTTTTTCTTTATTCTTGGACTTCCTAGCACATATCTGCTTTTTCTGTTTTATTGCTACTTTTACTGAGTTTTAAGGAAATTGGGAAAGTTTGGCTAGGTGAAGTTAACTTGTTTTTTGTCTCCATCATCCTCCACTCTTTTATCCTAATAAAAGCATGTATGAGTTGTCCTTCCATCACCTATTATCCTCCCTAATTTATTTTTCCAATTCGTGAGCTCCTAGACATATTTGGAAGCTGCTTTATGCACCTATGGGGGATTTGCTTAGTTTTAGTAAGCCTGCTTTTGACCAATTCGAATGGAATCCCAATGCATTAAAATATATCATGTAATTATTTATTTTGGCAGCCTATGGCTTCACAAGGTTGGCTATTGTATAGTTAGTCAATACAGATCAGTGTTCTGCTCCATATTCAGTCTCCTTTGTGTGTAATTGGAAATTTTTGTGAGTGTAATTGTTCTAACACCTGGGTTCAATTTCCACACTATTGAATATGGAGGTGTACACAAATATATGGACTTAAGGACTGAGAGTCAGAATATATGAGGTACAATAAACAACATCAAGTACTAGAAATGCATGGAATTATGAAACTGAGGGGCTTTCGAACACTGTCGCCAACAAAACCCAAAATTCATAAGGGACATGAAACTGTATGGGTCCCAAAAATAGACTCACCAATGTGCTAGATTCAGGTGACAACTGGGATCTTGGACCAAATAATGAATGAATAAATACTCTGTATGAATCTCAACAATGCTATGGTGGAGTTGAATTCAAGCACGTGAGACACAACCAACCAAAAATACACTAAAGACTCCTTTCAAGAGGTCCAAGGAACTCATCAACGCGGTTGATGAAAATGAGATACAAGGACCTCTAGGTCAATCCTACAACTACCAAGGCAATGAGATTTCCTTGATAGAAGCATGAGGGGGACAACCAAAGATATGGAACAATACTAGGATTGAAACACTGAATGGGGAACAAGGGCATGGGAGTACGAGGGACTCAAACTTCCTTTTTTCAGAGTATGAAGGTAGGGATGACCTGGAAGTAGATGATACTGACTCATGGGGAGGGGATCATAGCTATGAAATTGGGAAGATGACTGCAATGGGAGATACTTGGGGAAGTAACTAGACAAGGGATATCCAAGGGATCCAAGGGAGACTCATTGTAGAGTACTCTAAACAAAGGTGACCCAATGGGGGAATGTTTCCATAATGTGAGACCATATGTAATATGTGGGGGAACCTAAAGGCACAATTTGGTCCTTCTTCATAGTTTAAGGATCTTGAATAAGGGATAGAATTATGCTCAATATGATACTATCTCACGTATTTTTGTCAAACCCAAGATGGTAAATGATCAATGGTGTTTTCATGTTTAGAGAGTCTGAAAATAGGAAGTAGACTCCAATGGGGTCTCATTTTTGTACAATAGTCTCCAAAGTCCAAAAAATGATAAAAGTGTACAAAGGAGAGCTCTTCCAGCCAAAAGGGGAAGGGATGCTTCTTTTCCCTAGGTAGTCCAACTAGGCCGAAAAAGGTCAAACCCATACTGATTGGACGATCATTCAAATAGTTTTACGAGCATGAACGAAACCAAGTTTGATCGATGATATTTTCTTTATGAGAGGGATGGAAATGAGATTAAATACAACCCATAGTGATATTTTTCGTAAGTTACGGTCCAAATGTACAAAAAATCATAAAAGGATACAAGGGGAGCAATTCCTAGCTGGAAGGTGCTAGGGTCGTCCTTTTCTTTAAATAGTCTATGTATTCCAAAAAAGGATATAAATGAGGCCACATAGACACACTTTCACATACTTTAAATAGTGTGAAAGGAAGAAAGTGTGCTTGACAATCTTTTCATTATTTAAGGAGATAGGAAAGAGCTTAACTAAAACTCCCTAATGGTTAGTCAAGCAAGGAGGAAGTGTTTGATGTACCAAAAGGGGTGATGCTATGAACATGGCTAATATGGACAAAAAATAATAGTGGAACACTCATGGGGCCTCTATGCGAGATGATGAATGGTGGTAAAATAAGAACAAGTTTGCAGTATGGATAGAGCAGATGGCTCGTGAACATGCTAATACATAAGGGGTTCGACTTACCTAGTGGCACACAAATTGAGAGGACTGACACTATGACCACATTTGGAGGTGTGTGATGGGGGAACATGTGAGCCTCAGATGAGGAAGTGGTGTGAGATGATGATCAGGGAGGGATGCGGCTTGGTGGGTCGTTTATTCACTTACGATATTTTTGCATAGTGGTGGAAACTTCCCATACTTATAGAGGACTATCCATACGTAGGCATGGACTATTGGGGAGATTCAAAGATGCCTTAGCCTCCATGACAGGTCTAGGGACTTGACGGTATGTATACATGACTCTTTATGGTTTCAGTCAGATATGGTTTACTATGATAGTGGTAGCTAGATCACACATGTGATAGATACAGATGATAGACTTTGTGCATGTGGAGACATGGTACTTCACCCTCCAACAGGGTACCAATGATGCATGGGTAGGGTGGAGTGTTTAGATCCACCTATTAATGGGCAGAGGAGGAGACAAAGTGCCTATATTGGACTCACTGCGACTGGAAATGGAGCGGCTATTGGAGGGGTTCACCAACAATGGGTGGCAGTACCTATACGATGATTTGATTTCTGCATGCTATAGAGCTCATTCATCTCTTTGATGAGGAGGATCACATAACTATTACTAAGTATGTTAGAGCGGTGACATTGGGTGACGTGCCAGTGAAGAGGAGAGCTCCGATGAGGAGGAGGACACTGAGGAGGAAACAAATTCAGAGGAGGATGACTCAGACTAACAACTTGTGATGCTGCCCTCAATGCATTTGAGAATGGGGATTTTTGTATGATATGCATGACCAGATGATAAATCCTGTGGGACTTCTCTTTTTGTATTGAACATGATATTTATGATATGAATGCATATGTTTGTAGTTTTATGCATTTTTAATGAGTCTATTTTTATGATGATGACTATTCCTATATGATGTATATGACATATGTATGCATGACTATATGATGATGCATGGTGCAGTTTATTTCCTATTTGCGATGATTAATGTGCCACTATAGAATGCCATTAGCCATTTGTTCTACTGCACTATTGAGAATTATGGGAACATCCATGAATAAAATGGATTCAAAATGTCTAACCAAGTGTCTAGTGGACAAGAAATTTCTAAAGAGGCAGGGATCACGTATGTTGTACCATTTATTCAACTAGGAGACAAGCAGTTGGGAGTCTAAGAAGACATCAAGGAGAAAAACAACCAAGTGAAGGGCATGGGCCAGGATACTAGAAACATTGTCGTACTCATCTTGGTTGTTGGTAGCAATACCAATACACATTCCATCGATATGGATCAACCAATGTGACATGGAATAAATGACACATGCAACCAAGACAAGATTAGGAGACAATCTACTTGCACCATCAATGAAACCAATATAGCAAGGAAAGGTAGGAAACATTTGGAGAAACCAAGGAAACAAACTGTGAGACTCATGGTAAAAATGATGAAAAACAATAAAGAAAATTTATGATACAAGGGTATGTAGGGTGGTCGACTTAGGTGTAGAATCTACTGAGGTAGAGCCCATTGCGGGGATTCTTCAAGAGGAAACTACTAGAGTCAGCAAGGATTTATGCCCCCTTTCCGAGACAACGATGGATGACATAAGGGCCATACCACATGGATTCAAAATTCCCTTTTATAGCCTTTGTTGGTTGTGGAGCCTGATCTTTCTGGTTTAAAGATGTTATTGTTCAATTGTTTTTGTACCCCAGGTTTAATGTACACTCGCCCCAGCTAGGGGGTGCGGGGGCCAACGGTGGTTTGGGGGAAGAGCCCTTGAGAAAGGGGGTTCAAGGATAGTTTGTGGACCCATGGTATTGGGTGTCCCATAGTATTTTCCCATGGTAATTCCCTATAAAAGGAAAGCATTGTAACATGACTATGTATTGTATTTGTAGCATTGTAAACAATATCTGTGATTGTGTGAGAGAGACTGTAAGAGTGTGGAGAGGAAGTGCAGTGGGGTTTTTGCAGGTTGTATCCATTCATTTTGATGGATGGTATAATAACAAAGGATTGGAAATTTCTGTGTGGACGTAGCCCATCTTGGGTGAACCACATTATATCTGCGTCTCTCTTGTAATGTGTTTAATGTGTTTTCATCGTGTTTAATAATTTAATTGTATAATTTCTATTTCTCTGCGATCCTGTTTTATAACAGTCTTATCATGGCATTGGTCATAAACAAGGATAAGGCCCCCCTCAATAAAGGTGTGTGGGTGGACCTGGGAGTCATAATGGGAATTCAACCGAGTCTTAGTGGCTTTGATCATTTGGAGAGCAGCACGATGGTCCTCATCAGTTTGTTCAAGCATAAGTAGGAATTTTTATAATGGTGAAGTATCAGGTAGAATTTCGATGGCAAGGTAGAGTGACGGAGTCTAACATTCAATGGGAATAAACAAATCCACACCATGGACTAAATGAAATGGGGTAAAACTAGTGGTGATTTTCAGGATCTCTTTGTTGTCATGGAAGTAACGCCTAGATATATTGGAGGGATATTCCATAGTCAAGGAAGGGGAAGGATGGCTGGAAGTAGATATTGTATAAATGGTGTTATTAGTCTCCAAGGAAGAGGCAGGGGGTGGATCTACTCAAGGAAAATGATTTCAGACTCAGAGGAGTGATTGTGAAGATCACTGAGGAGAGACCGGTACTCAGGAAAGTTTGGTAAATGGTGGGAATAATGACCATATAGGACAAAACCTGCACAGGGGTGGTTGGTTTGTAGTGATTTGTCATTAATTGAAGGCATGGTTGTTACATTGACAACATGAGAGTCATTGGTATTGACTACTATGTGCATGTGGGTGCGAAGCATTAGAAAATTGGGACAATTTTGTGTCGCACGGACTTGGACATTGCATAAAACATAAGTTAGAGGAGTACATGGTTATGTCAGGGATTTGGTTTCCTTGGCCCCTATCTTTGTGGGAGGAGGGGGGTATAAGTAGAGACAAAAGCAATCATTTGGGTACCAGGAGGTGGGTCTGAAACCATATCAATAGGATATATTGGAGTCAACATGATTTGTGGAGTCAGGGGAAGGGTGGGGGGATCAAGGTACCACATGAGAATAACTAAAGTGAAACCTGGAAGGTTCATAGTAGCCATGACTAGCTTACTCACAATGCCAGAAGGTGGAAAGAGGAAGGAGATCGTGTGGACGAGGAATGAACCATAATAATTACCAAGGTTTTCGGTTAGGGTTGTGTATGCGGTTTTGAGGAGGTCATAATGTTATCAAATGTGATAGTGCACAAATCCAATATGTCAATTGATGAAGGAGGAGGTGGGAGGGACAAAAAGTGTCCGTCAAAGGGGCATTGGAAAAGAGGCCCAAGCCAACGATAAACATGGAATGTATGGATATGCTGTTGATGGTGGTGTCGATTGTAGGAAGGAAATGCTCCAGGGTGGCCATTCCCTTAGGATATCTAATGTCCCTTTTTGAAATTTTTTTAAATGACCAATTATTTCACTTTTTCCCCAATTTTGACCTTAACTAGTTTTGATGTCTAGACATCCAAATTGACCCAAATGCTTCCAAATTTTCTATGAAGGTACATGAATGATAATATAAATTAAATATAATGCTAATGTATGTTTTGTGACCTCCCAATTACTTCTGAAAACTTGTTTAATATTCTGTTCAAAGTAGGAGTCTTTACTATAAAATTGGGGCTCTAATTCCCCCTGGGTAATTGCCGAAAATTGCTTCACAAATGATCCCAAAGTCACTTTAATTTATGAACAGAGGATGGGTATGTGTAAGTTACCTTTTCAAATTCTCATATGCATCATGGTTCAGTTTATACAGGCTGTTATGACTCTTTCCAAAACAACTCCCAAGTCACAATTTCGACCCTTGGGGAAAATGCACCAAATCTTCTCCCAATGCAATAAAAATGAGTAAAATAGATTCCAATGCTTACGTAATGAAATTTAGACTTGATATAAACATTAATTACATTCCATAAATCATACATTTATCATATATACATTCCTCAATTCGAAATAATAGGCATTACCATGGCATATATCAAAATGGAGTGGAAATGGTCATTGTTTGCTCATTAAAAGTCATTTTGACATACAAATATTGAGAATTTATACTTGAAAATTTATTAGAATGAATAAAATATAATATTTAACTGATTACAATCAGAAATGGACAATGAAATTCTCTCCCAATTCAAAATCATCAGTATTACAATGGTTCACAACAAGATATTGGGGAAATGACACTATTTCTTCATTGTTCAACATTTTTACATGAATTATTTTGGGTATTTAGACCTGAGAGTCTTTTGAAAATGAAATACAGAGAATATACATCAGAACATAATATAATTTGCATTATAATTTTCCCCAAAGAGATCAATATCTCACCCAAAGCGCAGTCCCTCCATTGGCATGAATATGGTGTGAAAAATGGAAATAGTTGAGAGAGAGTGCTACAATAGAAGAATCCACGTGATTTAATATAGCTTAAAACTACAAATAAAAATCCATTAAATCTCCATGAAATACCTTAGTGGCATTTCCAAACACCAACTAGGATGGGAATCTTTCACCCTCGAAATTGGCTTAAGCAAGAAAACTAGTCATCCACTAGCTCTCACAATTCACAAATGAGAAAAAGATTATTATCATGGATGATCCCCATATTTTATAAAAATTATTAGTCTTATAAGGTTCCAAATCCATCCATAAACCAAAGCGAAGTCGAATTGGTGTGGCTACTCATGCTATGCCATGTGGCCTCTCTCTTCACCTTCCCTCTTCTCCCAAATTTGAGTAGGAGCCTCTTGGCCTTCTACAACTCCCAAATTCGACCTATAATATGCTCTATTCAGTCCTGAAATGTAATTATGTTAGTACATCAGCCTTCATATCTGACTTGTGTCATAACTGTCATAGAATATCCATCATTGGTGTCATAGATGTCATAAATGTAAGGGGAATCTAGCCAAGTGTCCATGAAACTCCCATTTGGCTCTTCCTTTCCCATGTAAGTTACAATTAATCCAAAATTTGACCTACGAAGTATATGGAAAATTATATTAACTGCATAATCCATCCCAAAACATTAGGGTTCCCATAGATTCGAAATTACAAGAGGAGGATGCCATTTAACGTAGGAATTCTAGCTTGAGTGGGCTCCCATAGTCTCCGTGTGTCTCCATTATCCATAGCCATTTCTTTTTCCTCTTGTATTTATTTAATAATATATATTATTAAATATTTATCCTCTTCTAATGTTTAAACAACATTTATTATCCCCCTTATTCAAAATCTCAAAGCTTCCACCCATAAGGTAGGAAACTAGTGATTTTCCACCTTGGTAATTATTTGACTTTTAGCATCCCTTTGACAACTTTCATGAAAATGGAAAATGTGATTTGGCCATTGTGACCCAATGTAAAATTTGGGACATTACAGGATCATAATACATCAATTGGTTGATGGTCATGATCATCCCATCATGAGGGAACATCAAGAGTCAAAATACGGTAGAAGCAACGACTCACATTGTATACATATAACTACATCCAAGGAGGATGTTGTAATCAAGTTGGGAATTCACAACCTCAGTGTCAATTAACATGATTTTTTTGTCCAACTCATCAAGAAAATTCATGAGAAATCCTTATGGTTGATAAAAATGACCATCGTAAGCATGAAGGGCGGTGGTAGAAGGTTGAAGGGTTGGGAATCCAAGTTTATACCAAACAAAGGTGGACATAACATAGGTGGAATCCCACTCATCGATGATACAATGATGAATGATCAAATTTTGAATAATGACAGGAACTTGGTAGGTTACAGATGATGGAATCTAGGGTTCTCCTTGATCCAAGTTGAAAGTAATTAACCTAGAATCAGAGGGATCAATGACACCTAAAGCAAAGAGTAAAGCTTTGCGTTGCAAAGGACAAGTTTTGAGGAATTCTAGAGAGGACATGGATGAGGGAGACTAGGCCAATTTGTTGACAATACTATAATTGAAAGTGGCTTTGGTAGTGGGATTGTTCACGACACGATGTAAAGGGAACCATGGGACTTTGTCAGTCCCATCCATGGGGTATATTGAAAAATGTAGGGACATATCGAGAGCGGTGGAGGAATATTCCATGGATGGATTAATGATTTTCGTAGTGGATCCATACTGATTTCATCAAGTTTGTAGGTTGACATCACATGACAATGTCATAAGGTGATGGACACTAGTATCAATGGGTTGACCCGCAGAGATGGTTGCATTGTTTTATGGCACCAAGGGTTGCGTTGCAACCATCCCATAATTTGGTAAGGGGTTCTACAACACCATAGGTGGGGAACCTTGTGGTGTTGGGTTTGGCTGTGTCGGAACAACCACATTGGGGTCACGTTGATTATCGATTTGTAGTAAATGGCAGACTCGATTCATGTGGGGGAATTTATGTGTATAATGGCCATAAGTGTCACAAATTGTGCACAGATGGTTAGTATGCAACTGAGGTTTCTTCCCAGGTCTAGGTGGACACTGGGTATTCTATGCAAGGGGATTAGCTCCATGTTATTCAGAGGGTTGGGTTGTTGGACACCTCCTTAAGGTTGGTTGTTTCCCTGATTCCTACCTCTCTGTCATCTTCCTTGCCCTTGTTGGTTATGTGGGGCGGGTTGATTAGGGAGGTTCTGCTGAGAGTAGAATTTCCCTTGAGGAACAGGAAGATTCAGGGCCAGAGCAGGTGTACGTTACATAGATGGTGGGTAATAAGCATGCGCAACTAGAGGGGGTGTAAAGCCTACCGTCTAGCCATTACACATAGGTGCCAAGTAGTTCAGTCCATGAATGCAAGGAGTGGGTGCGAGAGACACATATGAAAGTGTGGCTCTAGACTAAGCTACTATGCATGAAAAATTAGGGGCGTATCTAGGTTGGGAAACACTAGGGGTGTTACCGAAATGAGGTGGCATCAAAGCAGAGGCCGTGTATACGTGGGTATTCTGGGTAATAGAACCAATGACTCCATCAACAACATGGGATGACCACAACGTATCTCGATGTGAGGAGCCAATAGGGGGAGTGTCATGTATGATGGTATACAGATAACCTGATTGGGCATATATGAGGTCAAATTATTGTTCCTTGAGTATTGTTTCTTCCTTAGTTTGTGGGTGCTCAGATGCAACATCCTTGGAGATGGGGGGAAGTAAGGTTTTGATAAACCAATCCAAGAAAATCCTATCATCTAACTAGATCTTACATAAGCTATGACAATGACCCCACTCATGGATATGATTCGTGATATGGGTAGCAGTTGTTTTCCTATAAGATAATAGGATTTCCACACCCTCATCATAACGGACGGGTAACTGGAAGTATTGGAGAAACATTGAGGATAATGAGGAAAAGTTTGGATAAGTGGCATGAGGAAGTTCGATATAACATTTAGCTACAACACTTGTGAGTGTCTGCTGGAATAGCCGTAGTAAGATAGAATCATCAACTATGCTATTAGATGAACATAATAAGTGGAATGACATAATCTGGTTTTGAGGGTCTTCTCCCTCCTTTCCCTCAAACTTAGGGATGTATGATGGGAGCTTGGTAGGCATGGGAGGCCATAACAGGTCATGATAGATGGATTCATTCGTCAACTATGCCAAATCAGGAAGGTTGATACTATCCATAAATGGAAGACAAGGACCTAGAGTAGATCGAGAAGGGACAACAATGGTGCGGGGACCGATGAGCATATAGTTGTCACGTGAAAATGAGGGTTGGAATGAATAACTTTTATAATAGGAGTAGTCACAAGAATGTGTGAATATCCAGAATGGTGGTAGAAGGGACAATACCCCCATGTATAAAGGAAGGTACAGTATGAACCATGGTAGTTGGAGTGGGGCCACCACTAGTGGGTAGCATACCAACATCAGTGTGTGTGATGGTGAGGGGCCCACTAGGTATAGGACCTATGGGTTGGGCAGAAGGGATACCCTATATGACGGGCAGAGTGGTAACGATTCCACTATCAATTTTCCCCCTTGAAAGGGGTTAGGAGGTGCATCAACCATGGGGCTAGATGGGGAAGTGAACAAGGTAGGTTCAGATTTATAGGAATCCAAATTAGACTCAGATGTAGTGTAGGTATATGAAGGTGGTGAATGAAATCGAATATGGATCTGATGGTGATGGTTCAATGAACTAATCTGAGGAGTATGTCCCCTAAGTCTATGTGAGTAGTGCGGTGGAGAAATGGTGGCGTAATGGTATTCTATGTGATGAATGAAGGCTCAATGGTGTCAAATGAAAAATAAAAAATCCAACTACATCTGAGTGAGTAGAAGGAGAGATGTTAAATGGTGGCATGCAGTCCAAAAAGAAATATTTAAAATCAAACTGCAAAAGCATGTCACAACAGGAGAGTCTACAACAAAGTGGCCAGAAATCCAACAAGCATCACTACCTAGAAAGAAAATGATGCGCTAACCTATGGGGTATAAATGGAAGCAAACCCTTAGCTGCAATATGGAATCCCCTCACAAATAATATCCTCTATTGGGTGATGAAATCCACAGTCAAACAATACAAAATGGAAGAAACAGAGGCTAAGAGAATCCCACAACTGAGAGGGACCTTGGGTAAATGAGCCCGAATAGACTGGAAATTAGGATACCTCATTCATGACACATTCAGGATGATTTACTGGAACTTCATCACTTTGGTCCTCGACACCCTGTATGGTCTTGACATGCATGAGGAGTACTATGAAGGGTTAGCCTTCGGCACAGAATGGAGTGTAGTATTCCACCCTGACTTCTGTACCCCATTCATTGTGGATTACTCCTGTAGAGTAGGGGGCCTCCTGAAAAACTAGTCGTGACTATGTCAACAAGTACTAGAGGATTTGGTACCCTAGATGACAACAACTATGTCTCAAATGTAAGTTACAAGGGAGTGTCATTTAGATTCCTATTCTCATTTTCCTAACTTAACTACAATATTGTTTTGGTCCTCAAATGAGGTTACAATGTTGGTTGAGTTATGTTAAAATTTAGGCTAGCTTGGGGTCATGAACCAAGCGTTTGAATTTAGGGTATGAATTGTGTGCACAAGTGATGTGTAATGTCTAAACCCAAATGATCTCACTACCTAGACACAAATGCAGATAAATAACAATAAATGAAAATAAATATCTTTGAAAACAACTAATTCTTCGAGAAAATAAAATGTACATAAGTAAATGAGCGCATAAGGAACTTAACAAGATGTAGGAAACAAACACGGGGTCTCAACTACCAAGCTTGAATAAGGGGGCTCATATATAAGGAAAAGAGTATCACAACACAAACTAGGGTGTTGTAGGTAATCATATCGGGGAAAAAATATTCAAGGAAGGGGTAGGACACAAGAGGGTCTCAAACACCAAAAATGAATGAAAAAACTGTAGGTCACACCTGTCAGTGGAACAAGTGTGATCATGGCCACACATAATTGTAAAATATTCATGATCGATACAAAAAATCACAAAACAAGGGTTTTTTCATGACAGGTCGCACAAAATTGGGTCACAGTAGCAACCGGGGTCACTCAGGAAGCCTATACAACTGCGATCTGGAGTTTTGTTCCAGGTCGTACTTATCAGGGCAGAAAGTGTGACCTAGGTCATGCTTATTTGGAAAAAAGGTGTAACCTGGGTTGCATCTTTCTGCCAGATAAGTATGATTCGATCGTAACTCTCCACCATCATCTGTCCGCATCACCTTAAATTTTCTGTTTAGTTCTCTACAAGAGCCTTAAATTCTTTAAACATAGAAAATACTTCATATTTATTTCCAAGGAAATAAATCCATGCATTCCTTGAGAAATAATCTATAAATGAAACATAATACACATATCTACCTAACGATGGGACATGCATAGGTCCAAACACGTCACTGTGTATTAAATCTAAAATTCCCTTTTCTCTTGTAGTACCAGATGAAAATATTACTTGGTTTTGTTTTCCATATATGAAATGCTCACAAAAATCAAAATCTAGAGTGCAATTAATCATACCTTCAACCATACCTTTACCTTGTAATGCTTGAATTCCCTTTTCTCTGATATGCCCCAATATTTGATGCCATAACATTGTCTTTCCTCCTGATGCAGTCTGGGTTCGATGATGGTGCTTCCCAATAGTTTGTATAGAGTTACATACCAAAATCCCCTCATCAATACAATTGATCCTCGAATGATTTTGCAACCACCATCTCTGCACATAGTATTTACACCTACAACATCCATCTTTCCGACAAATATCAAGTTTCTCTCTAGATTTGGAATGTGTAGCACTCCAGGTAGAGTTCTAAGCCTTCCATCCTTAAGTTTCAATTTGAATCTACCACGTCCAACGATACTGGATGGTGAATCATCTCCCAAGTACACATGTCCTCCATTTTACTTTTCATATTCACAAATCCACTCCCTATGAGGGGTCATATGACATGACACATTTGAGTCAATCAACCATATATCACATTCTGAATGATTAACCATGGAAACTAGGTACATATCCCCTCCTTCTGAGGATTAATTTGCCTCTATGGAAGGAGTATCCTTAGATCCCTTTTCTTTCTCAACATTCCTATATATGAAATCCTTTTTATAATGCCTGATTTACTACATTTCCAACACTTCCTTATACCTTTTCCATAGAATTTAGATTTACCCTTAGATTTAGATCTCCCCCCAGACCTCTTATTTTTGTTTTTCTCCTCGAGGTGACCTCTCATATATCATGAATCCATGCTATGGGTATCCATGGTTTTCCACCTCATCTCTTATGATAGCAGGGATGATACTATTTCAACAAATTTTAAGTTTTCTTGAGTAGCACTACCTATTGCAACAATTAGATTATCCCATGAATCTAGAAAATAACACAATAATGTAATACATTTATCTTCTTCAACCGTTTTAATTCCAACATAGTTTATTTGACTTACCATATTATTGTATTCATTTAGATTCTCTGTCACTATGTCATTTTCATCCATTATGATATGAAATAGTTTCTTTTGCAGAAACAACTTGTTTATAAGGGATTTTGATTCATACAAACTCCCTAACTTCACCCATATATTTACCGCACTATCTTCTCTAGATACGTTTAACAACACGAAGTCTAATAAACATAGTTGAATTGTAGTCCTCGCCCTTCTTTTAATTTCTCCCAATATTCTTTTGATGTTCTAATGGGTTTTTTACCTGTATCTACAACAATCCACTATTCTCAATCTATAAGAAGATCCTCCATTTGGAGATTCCATAGGTCAAAGTTCTAGCCATTAAATTTCTTGATCTCAATTCTCAAATTGCTAGCCATTCTCTTTCAATGCATAAATTTACAATGAAAATATCCCATTGAACCCAGGTTTATCACAGACCCAATATCTATCAACCACGTTAAACCCTCAACAGCAAAGGAATAACCTTGATGCCCATAATCGAGCTTTGATACCACATGTAAGTTTTAAACCTGTACACTGTCCAACAAATAAAATCATACAAATTCTTTTAAGCAAAACAAATATTACACCACAACATTCACACATAAAACACAGAGATTTACCATGGATATCCTTAATCGGGAAAACTAACAAAATTTGGAGCCACACCTACTATTTTATTGTTCTCTTTATGAAACCCTCACAATACAAAATATAGGTATTCAAAAACATCTAATACCCTAATATGTTAACATGGATTAGAAAATAGACTCCAATCCCTTAACCGGGATTAAATTACATATTTTTAGAAGATTCCCCAAAACAACTAAAAATAGTATAAAAAAATTTGGCGTTAGCTATGCGCACATCGAAAATGGCCTAACGACCTTTTCTGACCTAAAAAATAGCCTAACAACCATTTTTGAATGGAAACAACCTACTAGCCTGTTTTTGTGAATATGTAGGAGGGATCGTTAGGCGCACCACTGACAGGCGTACATCCCCTCTTCCCCCAAAACATGTAAAGAATATAATACACACCCAACAGAATTTGAGTTTAATTTATCACTATATCTCTTGAAATATATCTATGACTATGAATATATTTATGCTCTTTCATTTTGTTCTCACATGAATCCAGATAATCCTTACATATACTAGTTCTCACTTGGTGCCCATATAGATGAAACTCACTATTTACATACACATTTTTAAATTTTGACCCCTTATCCCCCCATAAGGGTAAATACATACATTGTAATATGTGTATGCATATATATATATATGTGTGTGTGTGTGTGTGTGTGTGTGTGTGCATATAGATATATAATTATATCTATATGTACACACACACATATGTGACACATGCCTTAACCATGTAATAGAAATAAAGTAAAAAATTGTAGGGGTATAAACCTCAATCCAAGGTAGTCTTTTATAGGCAATGAATGGAAGACAAATAAAACATACCTAGACATTGAATTTTAGAAAAATATTTAGTTGGTTCCTTTCTACACTACTCTCATTATGATGTACAATAACATTAGCAAGGGAAGGGAGAGTAACGTTTCCCTTGCCAGTGCTAACAGAAATCCGTGAATCTCTTAATTTTTTTATGACTAAGGGAATAAACAATTGGGGACTGGGATTGTACTTGCATGACACAGGGTCGAGGGATCCGTTCTCACTACCACTATACCCCTAGTTTCCCCATAACCTCCTGCAAGCATGGGACACAAGTAAGCTCATGTGTGATCTGAAATCGTGACCTCCTTTACAACATGTGACTTCATATCAAGAGAATCGCCAATGAGCCACACCCGTGCGAGATAAAAGATCAACAGTGTTTCACTGTGCATCTCTTAACTTAGTAGAATATTCCTCTATTATTTTATGAGCAATATCAAGTGAATCAATAACCTCAAACTCATCACTAGAACTAGGAATGTTATTCACTCCAATAGTCTGCAACATTAAGTGAAATACTAAGAATCCAATTCTAGGTTCCTACCTATAGGATATATATCAAATGAAAATTGCTTTCTTTCCTTTTCCTTTCTGCATGAAAAACCATGTCATTTGCTATTATAAAATATTAGGAAAAGGAGAAATCAAGTATCTCGAAGTTATTCTGAAATATTAACAAGGCTATGTTCACTTTCTACAATGTATACTTAACCTAGAAAGAATATGAAAACACAATACATAACTGGAAAATGACTACTTGTCTCATTACCCCATATATGTATTAGAAGGTGTTATACCAAAATCCTGTCACCATCATGTGATAAGACATTTGACATACCTACTTTCCTTGAATCCCAGCTTCTGGAGTGGAAACTAAATGGTTTTTCATCAATCTTACATGAAAATTCCCAGCATCGTGCATACCCCTTTATCCAGGAGCAGTACCCTTGTTTGCACCGCCCATACTCTCTTGCCCATAAGCGGTGCCACCGCTTATGGCCCTTAGTCCATAAGCGGTTATTACCAGAACCTCTCTATCACTGAAGGAAAAATGTGGTACCCTAGGTAAAAAGGGAAAAATAGAAGTTTCTTGAGGCTTTTAGATGATAAGCCTCATGTACTGCCTTATCCCTACTGTTGTGGGTTGGTTGAGCTCGAGATCCCTCATCCTAGGATCTTAGAGGCCACCTCACCCACTAATTTTTCAACCATCTCTATCCATTAAAGCCCTATAAATATGAGCTCATAGCCATGGTTGAGGGGAGAACATTGAAGGTATTGTTATGCTGTTGGATTGATTCTTGGCCCAAGATCATTTGGAGAGAGCATAAAGAGCTAGAGTCGGAGCTTTTGGGGATGAAGAGCTGGTTTCATGGAGATGCATGTGAACACTAAGGCTTGGTTGTAAAATTCTTCATATTTTTGATGCAAGTTGATTTCTATACCAGATATGATGTTGTTGTTGTGATTTCGCATATATATGTTGCTAGATTCCTTAGTCACTAGCATAGATTAGTAGATCATATTCTGGTTTCTTTGATTTGTTTCGTGTTGAGATTTTTTGCAGGTACACAGGTGAACTATCAAAGCCTTGTATTCCAGATAGCTACAGCGTCTAGGGAGAGTCTTCAACCTCTGTCCTTTATTTGTTCTTGATTTGAACCATTCAAACTAGTGGAACACCTTGTTGTTCGCAGGAGGTGAAATATTCAAGCTAACAAATCTGGTGACTCCACTGGGGAATGAAGATGTGTATCAGTCATTTTGATCTTCCTTAGTCTACAAATCTTGTCTGAATCCAGGCTCCTTAATCAAATCTCTTCAGTCAGATCTACTCTTTGACTGACTCTATTTGGGTTTGAAACCTCCAGATCTGTTCATATCTGAGTTATTTCAGTCTTTTATGCTCTGTTTCCATACTCAATTCAATAGTATTTGCCCTGATCTAGTATGTTTCTGACTTGATCTATCGTTCTCTTTGTGTTTGGATTTTTTTATAGGGAACCACACATGTTCTGTTGGCAAGGAGCAATGCCACCGCCTGAGTCCAGTTAGCAGCACACGGTGCCATCGCTTGAATCTAGTGAGTAAGGAGCAGTGCTGCCTCAAAACCACCTATCAGCAACTTCATCTGCTTGGTGCTAGATAGGCCCTGTTCCAGGACTTTGTATTTTCATTTTTGTGTGTTTTTGGCTTACTTTTTGATGAAAATGAAGTGTGTTTTTGAAACAAAATGCTCCCTCATGGCCGGGAGGGGCCATGAATTGTGTATTATGTAGTTGCTTTGATTGTTGTGTTATTTTGATTTCAAAGAGAGTCTATGTTTCTTGCATTGGAGTTTACATTATTTTATTTGCTTGAAACCTCTTTCTCTTTTCTGTAGATATTATTCATTGGAATTGGAAATATACATTTCATTTTTGGGTGTAGGATTTGGTTTGTTTTGGACTTGGAATGCATGAGTGATCCATGATGTTTTGAGTCTTTCTTTGCTTGGGGTGATTCTTGTTTCCTTTTTCATACTGATTTTTTCAGTGCTTGGTAGGGAATATTGGTTCTTCATTTCCTTGTCTGTTTCAAAGAGAACTTTTAGTTTTCTCTCTCTTTTGCTTTGTTCACATGTTTGTTGAAAGATTTTATTCTTGTTTTGTGCATGGTTGTTTGAGATTCTAGATCTTAATTTCATTAAGAAGAAATATTTGTTTTAAGCTTTGCATGCATTAGAGTTAGATTTGTTTGGAAACATTAGTGAAATCATCTTTCCATTGAGCTTTTATGCATCTTTTTCAAGCATGAAAAGATAGGAAACATTTTGATTTATGTTATATGTTCTCTAGATCTCTTTCTTATTTGCTTTGAATATTGTTGGGGTGCATTGATATTTCACTTTTCGTTTGAAAACATGGAATTACATTTGCACTTGGGTGTGCATTTTTGGGAAGAAAAGTAAATCTCTCTCCCTCCTTTAGGTAGAATTTCATTGAAGAGGAAAACTTGCATTGTCATATAGATCAGGGTGCATCTTCTTTAATTTCAAGTTTTCACTCCATGGTTCCACCTAAACGCACAAGATAAAATTAACGGTAGTACTAGGTTAAAACTTTTAGAAATTTGAGTGATAAGTTAGAGACATGTTCGGGTGTTGTTAAGTGTAGGAGCTATCATTATTTGTCTGCATTACATCTTGGGACTTGCACGGTTCTTCCACGTACCGTCGGTATATCGAACGACCTTTCACGTACCCTTGAGGTATATAGAAAGGTACCTCACGTACTTGATTGTATATTAGAAGGCCCCTTGTGAATGGTTATGCATTAGACAACACTACTACTGATTTGAGCTCCCTCATACCTTCCATATATCGGGAGACCCTTTTAGGAATCCTCAAATCATCTGAGTTATCCTTTTGGCCTGTCCTGTGAGGTTCTTGACTCTTATCCACTCCTTTCACATGTTTGCTTGTTGCTTTTAGTTTTAGTATTACTTGCTTGTGCATGGTATTTAGGGGGTTATTAGAGAGTTTGGAGATGGCATCCTCATCTGGGACTACCACTCAAGAGGTCCCTTTCCAAGGTGTACCTTTTGTATTCCCTCCAAGTGAAGGTATTGGTCCTCCCTTTATTGCCACTCTAAATCTTCCTGGATTAAATATAGGATTACCGGTCTGCTGTTTAATCCAGTAATTCTTATTACACCTAATGTTTCAAATGTTACCTCTCCTCTAAGAAAGGATCGACCTCAACCTAATCTTTCTCCTTCTTCGCCAGTTGTGGCTTTAGCTCTTTCTTCTTCTGCACTTGACCAAATCTCTATGGTTAGTAGTCTTGTGGATAAGAAGAAGAAGAAAGGGAAGGATAAAAAGAAGAAGGATAAGAAAGAGAAAAACCAGAAACCATCTGCTCTTGATGGTGCTCGTTCTAAGAGAACACTCAGAAAACCCGAGTTCCCTTGTAAGCTTTGCAAGGGGGACCACCTTCTTAAGGAGTATCTTGGTCTCCCCCGTGTACAAGAAGAGTGGTATAAAAGGTCTGTTGCTGCCTTTTCACACACCTGGATCACGTGGTAGAAATCTTCAAGCCACTCGGTGTGTCCTTGGGGGCAAGTCTCGAGTCAAGGCTATCACCTTGTTCTTGACTCCTTCGTTTAGGCTCAACTCCTAATGAAGACAAGGGGGGTAGACCCTATTAAGTTACTAAGGATGAATTCTTAGTGGGGTGATGTTAAACTGAATCAGTTATTTAGGAGTTTAAATATTTTAACTATAAACAATTAAATATGACAAGATACGAAGATAACACACGAAAGCACAAAGTTGATAAACAATATATATATGAAGCAAAAATGACCAGTGCCTTAATAATGGAGTCAAATCAAAGAGATCAGTGTGGTTGCATGTGTTTGGAGTGAATGTTTTGCGATTGCATCTTGGTATGTTCTAAGTTAAAATTGAAGTATGAATTGATTAAATTAGGCTAAGGGGGGACTCTGGATATACCCGAGAGTACTTGGAGTATGTCCAAAACAAAACCTATACGGCTACCTGCAAGGAATATGTGGGTTGAAATGGAGTCTCTGGGGCTATGTTCATAAGGGTGTGACAGAGATCGGCGTCCTGAGGTCACTTTTTAGTAGGTTCCCGCTTCCTTTGGGTATTTTTCCACCGTAAAGGTTTGATCAAGGTGTTGTCTTTTCACCTGATGGTTTGTTAATTGGGGAGGGTGGGTCCTAATTATGCTAGTCACCCAAGTGCTTTTGATACAGCTTGAATGATCGGATGAACCACAGCCAAGTCCAGAGCATACACTCTGGATTCTTGTAAATTTTAATAAGTTTTTAAGAGATGTGTTCTTGTTTAAAAGAAAATCCTCCAAGAACCTCTTTCGATCCAAGTGGATCTCAATTGGGGAATCGAGGAGGGGTTAATTTTAAAGATGCTGATAAAAAAATGATAGAAAAAATAAAACAACTATACAAATATGGTTTTCTTATTAATCCTACCACGAATCACTTTCCCCTATCGGGTCACTCAGGAAATCGTGGGGTAAGTATTATGATTACTTTTGAAAGTAAGATATGGAATATGGAATTAACAACAAGATCAAATATACTACCCTGCAAATCAGATCAATATTAGTAAAATGAAATAAGCAGAGAACGACGAAAATGGCACCGACGCGAATCCCCCCAGGGGGGATGGGGAATGGGCTCGAAAGAGCCTATTCAAAGGATGATTTTATTACAGAGGTTACAATATCAAAGCACTAATAAAACAGAGATTTATTGGTCCTTATACAGGCTGAAACCAAGATATTATAGTTTATACAAAAAATTTACAAATTATGTGACAAAAGAGAGACCCCTGGGGGGATTTGAGCACTCCAAAAGCCACTTTGGACAGTAGCTTCCTTTATTCTCTGTCAGAACTGCTAAATGATGGCAAGTGATTTAGAATAACAAATTCCCAAAAGAAATATAAGAGTACCTTTGTGTCAGCCTACTTTATCTCAAAAAATAATGAAATTAAACTAGCTAAAACGGCGAACAGGGAACCAAGGAAAGCAAGCTTTCCTTGGGATATTGGCTTGCTGTTTGTGCAGCCAATTAAAAGCACTGATATTGCAGACTATTGAAATTATTGAATAGCAAAATAAACTACCTTAACAGCAAGCTATGAATTTTTCAATAAACTACTTGCGAAACTAAGGCAATTTAGCTAGATCTCTTGAATTTGAACTTTATGAGCAAAACAGAACTAAGATCTAGAATAAAGGAGGGATCTTACTAATCATATCTATGTGTGTTTTTCCTGATGATATAGATCAGATTAATAAGAAGCCTTTAAAGTAACCAGTTTGAGGAAAGTTTAATAGTTTTTTTTAAAGGAGGAAGAGAGAGAAAGAGTGTTTGAAGCCTAGGAATGTTGGGCTTTGGATTCTGCTTTGGCAGAACACCGATGGACTATGTCATTCATAATATACTTAAGATGAGGAAGATTCAAACCAGCTCAACCTCTTCTACCAGCGAGATCACCTGCAACTTGAAAACCCTTGCACAAACAGATGGTTAAAACATAGGTGCTGCCGAAAGAGATGATTGGAAAGCATGCAATTAAACTTAAAATACATACAAATCCAATAGATCTGGAACAAGCAGCAGTAAGAGCATAAATCAAACTAGAATAAACTCTTACCCTAACAGGAGGGAGCTCTCTCCTTCAAGGCCAACAATTAACCAGCAGAGCAATGATAAACAAAAGCAGATTATACCTCATAAGAATTTGACAATCAACATCCACACATGAAGAGAATTACACCATAGATCTTTCCTCCAAAGCTAATTTATTCCAGAATGAAAAAAAAATACAGTACAAGAGCAACAACACCTCAATCCCAGTTCTAACTAGCTTGGAAGAGGAGGCTGTGCCTGGATATATACAATTTACAGGCCATCTAGCCCAGGGGGGCTCAATTACTCATGGAATCAAGTGAAATAAACTGATGGAGAGTCCATCAATGCCTGATCGGTGTCTAGCTGAGCTAGATCTGAGTCTCACTGAGTGCAACTGTCAATCGGGGGGTTGATCTGACTGACACCTCAACCTGTTGACTGAAGAATCCACCAAAAATCATCCAGTTGAGCCAAAAACGTGTTGAGGAGAGAGGGAGGGAGAAATTCCTCATAAAGGATGCTCAAGATCAACTCTGGTTCTGATTTGATCACCTCCTTCAGTCAAGGATTTGTCAGATCCAGTCAATCTGCTTCAGATCTGACTGATTTCAATCAAATCGGCTGAGAATCCATTGATTTATGATTTTGGATTTGCTCCATTATTCATCAATTTATTAATTAAAATAATCAATAATTGATTTTTGGGGCTTTCTGACCTGAGTGATGGAAAATCACTCAAAACTAGGAAACAGTGGGTCCATGGGTTTACATGGTGCTCTTAGCTTGAAAATGAGCACCTACATGACTGAAACTGATTATTTGGCCCACTTTTATTACAAAATCAATTTTTCCAATTAAACTATTAAAAAATAGCCTAAGTTTTGGAAAAATTAAATTTTAATAAAAACACTGAAAAAACTAAAAAATTGAAAAATTGAAAAACACTTGGGGGACTTAGACATGTTCATATGACTCAAAAATGAT
>LPNX010550823.1:9488-55586 GCA_001517045.1 Pseudotsuga menziesii | reverse complement strand
TATTTGGCCCACTTTTATTACAAAATCAATTTTTCCAATTAAACTATTAAAAAATAGCCTAAGTTTTGGAAAAATTAAATTTTACTAAAAAACACTGAAAAAACTAAAAAATTGAAAAATTGAAAAACACTTGGGGGACTTAGACATGTTCATATGACTCAAAATTGATGTCTAGCATGTTAATACATTGACACATAGACTCTAATAACCTCAATAGGCCTAAATTCCAAGCCGACCACCCCAACTTTGGAGGTATGGAGTGAAAAACTCAGAAATTATCAGTCGTTTGTTCAACAACCAATAATAACCAAGGGAAAAAACACCCTGGGCTGATCGGATTGACAAATAAAGTCTAAGAGACCGAGTCTTTTATAGACACTATCATGCTAGAAAATTTATTACAATTCCCTCATGGGGTATGAACATGTGATATAGTACAACAAGCACTTCCCAGAAGTACTTCCAAAGGTCTTTTTGAAGTCCGAACAAGTTAGCCCTGTCCGGTTCATCGGGCTCACTTGATAAAAACCACTAAGTACTAATTAGGTGGTAACAAGGTCCAAACCGTCTATGTCATCAACCTCTGATCATCATGTTGATGATACTCCCTCAACCAGTGACCCATTGGTAAAAGGTCGTAAGGGTAAAGTCTTGTATCCTTGTTTGATATGCAAGGCTATGCATCGTACTTTTGTTTGTCCAAGCATGGATGAAGCTTTGCATTGGTTGGAAAATATTACTAATCATCAACAGGTGATTCCAAAAAGTGATAGTAAGTTATCCCTCGATTCATCATTGGTTGATAAAGTGGTCAATCTAGTTCTAACCTCATTTGATCCCACTCTTCCGTTGAAGAGTGAAATTAAGGTGGTCAATCCAGTTTTAACCTCGGTCGATCCCATTTTTCCGTTGAAGAGTGAAATTGAAGTGATCAATCTAAGTCGATCCTTAGTTGATCCCACTCTTCTTTTGGAGAGTGAAGTTAAAGTGGCTGAGTCGACATCATCTCCACCCGGTCTCACTCTTTCATTTGAGAGTGTTAAGACTGAAGTAGTCTCTTTGACCAAATCTTGTCTTGTTCTTCTCTTCCAGTAGAGAATGAACCAAAACCTACTGAAGTTTTTATGCTTCATTTTGATTGTTCTCAACAAAGGGAAATTTTGTCTATTTTGACAGAACCCTCTCCAAGTAGTGAGGTTATTTCCTTTGACTAGAGTAACCTAACAGAGTCTCATCTTCATTCGAGTGTTCCTTTCCAGATAGTTGTGAATGTTACAGCTAGGATGATACTTTGCACTATTGTTGATGAAGGGGCTTCTATTAGTATTTTTTCCTCAATTGCTTGGAAAACTTTAGGTTCTCCTTAGCTTGTGCCAACCACTGATCAGATTCTGGCTTTTAATCGTAGACCTACCGCACCTTTAGGGACCCTTCCTTATTTACCTATTACATTAGGAGGGAAAGCTATTTGTATTGATGTTATGGTGGTCCAAGGTCCTTTAGATTTCAATATTCTCCTTGGACATGATTATGTTTATTCCATGAAGGCTGTTTTTTCCACACTCTTTAGAGTTATGAATTTTCCCCATGATGGGAAGATTGTGACCATTGATCAGCTTTCTTTTGTTGCACCTGACCATCGCATTACTCCTAGTAATCAAACTGCCCTGAATGTGCTGCATGTTCTTGTGGCTCTTTCCCCTTCTAGTTAGCTTCTTCCCATCATAGGTAAAATGGGGGGGCATGGCTCTAGTCTATGGACATCATAATGGATCTAAGCCACTAGATTTTATAAAATGGGGGAAACCTACCGACCTCTAGATATCATGTTCGGTAGGAGCAATTTTGTGAGCATAGTTTACTTTTGGTTTCAAGCTCGGTAAAAAATAAAACCAATCCTTAAGCATAGTTTACGCTTTTGGTTTCAATCTTGCATAAAAATGAAACCATATCGCGAGCATAGTTTAATTTTGGTTTCAAGCTTGGTAAAAAATAAAACCAATCCTTAAGCATAGTTTATGCTTTTGGTTTCAATCTTGCATAAAAATGAAACCATGTCGAGAGCATTGTTTACTTTTGGTTTCAAGCTTGTTAAAAAATAAAACCACTCCTTAAGCATAGTTTACGCTTTTGGTTTCAAGCTTGCATAAAAATTAAACCATGTCTAGAGCATAGTTTACTTTTGGTTTCAATCTTGTTAAAAAATAAAACCACTCCTTAAGCATAGTTTACGCTTTTGGTTTCACGCTTGCATAAAAATGAAACCATGTCGGGAGCATAGTTTACCCTTTGGTTTCAAGCTCGTTAAAAAATAAAACCACTCCTCAAGCATAGTTTACCTTTGGTTTCAAGCTTGCATAAAAATGAAACCATTTCCTTGAGGAAAGTTCCCATTCTGTGTCAAGCTTGTTAAAAAATGAAATAGCACCTGACCATCATGTTCGTTTTCCCTGAGCAAAGTTCCCACTCTGTGTCAAGCTCGTTAAAAAGATGAAACAGCACCTGACCATCATGTCAGGTTCTGACAATCATGTCGGTTTTCTTGAGCATAGTTCATTTTCTATTTCAATATTGTTAAAAAATGAAGTAGGTGTCCTTAAGCATAGTTTACCTTTTGGTTTCAAGCTTGCATAAAAATGAAACCGTGTTCCAAGCATATTTACCTTCTGTTTCAAGCTTGTGTAAAAATGAAACAAATCCCCTTCCCTTGATTTGAGTCTTCACTTTAGTGTTAGAAATTGAACCTTCACCTTCCTGATTCTTGTTCTTCCTACCCCCCTGGTGAACATTTTCACATTAGTAACCAGGTTTTTAGGTTGGGTATGGAAGAAGAATCGTCAAAGGAAACGAAGCTTGGGGGCATATCGAGCCGCTAGAAATCATGTTAGAGGTAGGATTCGCTAGCAATCATGCTAGGGGCAAGATTCCAACCTCTGTATATCATGTTAATGGGATTTTTCAAGCATATTTTACCTATTGGTTTCAAGCTTGCGTAAAAATGAAACCAATCCCTGAGCATTCTTTCAACTGATCTTCGAGCTCGTTAAAAATAGTAAGATGGTGTTGAGCTTACTTTTCATTTTTCGTGCTCTGGTTAAAACATGAAAACTAGTTTGAGCTTAGTTTATTACTTTTTTGTGCTCTGGATTCAAACATGAAAAATTCTAATGGAGTCCTCTTTAAACCCTTTTTAGGCTCCTTAAACATGAAAATATTGTCGAGCAATCTTGTCTTCTTCACGCTCGTTAAAGTATTTGAAGAGTCATCCGTCCGACTGTAGGTTATCTCTTTTTTGGTTCAGATAGGACTATTTACGAAAAAGGAACACTCCAACCAATCATGACTAGAAGAGTTCTCTAAGGTATGATTTTACACTTTTTTGGGCCTTAGAGACTAAATCATACGAAAAAGGACCCCTTTGGAGTCTTCTTCCGTATTCGTTCAGACTCTCTAAACATGAACGATAATGAGTTTTCTTTCAGTGGATCATCACAGAGATCAGCTGAATACCCAATTGACTGACATGATTGTGTAGACAAGTGCCATGTTCAAAGGTAATGACAAACAACTTCCATTATTTACAAAATGATTCCCTTCCCATTTCCCCCATCATGATTGATGAGTGCCTCTTTTCAGTTTTACGAGTTCAAAGAGGGTAACAAACACTCGATATAGCTTATCAGAAGACAAGTCCAAACTCATATTTTTTACGAACCTGAGAGAGGAGGGGTTCAATCCAAAAACAAGTCTCTCAATGTTTAATTTTAACGATTCCACTGAAAGAAAACTCGGTATCGTTCATGTTTAGAGAGTCTAAATGAATACAAATGAAGACTCCAAAGGGGTCCTTTCTCATATGATTTAGTCTCTAAGGCCCGAAAAAGTGTAAAATCATACCTTAGAGAACTCTTATAGTCATGATTGGATGGAGTGTTCCTTTTTCATAAATAGTCCTATCCGAACCGAAAAAGAGATAACCTCGTCAGACGGATGACTCTTCAAATACTTTAACGAGCGTGAAGAATACAAGATCGCTCAACAATTTTTTCGTATTTAGGGAGCCTGAAAAGGGTTTAAAGAGGACTCCATTAGACTTTTTCATGTTTGAATCCAGAGCACGAAAAAGTAATAAATTAATCTCAAACCAGTTTTCATGTTTTAACCAGAGCACGAAAAGGGAAAAAGAAAAATTTCTCGAGGCTTCTAGATGATAAGCCTTGTGTACTGCCTTATCCCTACTGGTGTGGGTTGGTTGAGCTTGAGATCCCTCATCCTAGGATCTTAGAGGCCACCTCACCCACTAATTTCTCAACCATATCTATCCATTAAAGCCCTATAAATATGAGCTCATAGCCATGGTTGAGGGGAGAACATTGAAGGTATTGTTATGCTGTTGGATTGATTATTGGCCAAAGATCATTTGGAGAGAGCATAGAGATCTAGAGTCATAGCTTTTGGGGATGAAGAGCTGGTTTCATGGAGATGCATGTCAACACTAAGGATTGGTTGTAAAATTATTCATATTTCTGATGCAAGTTTATTTCTGTCCCACATATGATGTTGTTGTTGTGATTTCGCATATATATGTTGCTAGATTCCTTAGTCACTAGCATAGATTAGTAGATCATATTTTTCTTTCTTTGATTCATTTTGTGTTGAGATTTTTTGTAGGTACACAAGTGAACTATCAAAGCCTTGTATTCCAGATAGCTACAGCGTCTAGGGAGAGTCTTCAACCTCTGTCCTCTATTTGTTTTGGATTTGAACCATTTAGACCAATGAAACACCTTGCTGTACGCAGGAGGTGAAATATTCCAGCTAACAGAAGGGTAACTAGAAATGGTATTGAGCAGTAAAACCTTTACATACAACAGAGAAATCAATGTTACCATGTGGGGGAATAAAAAAGGACAAATAAATAATTTCTTGGAGACCAAATAAAATTTATAAGTTTCAGTACAATTTTGATTTTATACAATGTTTGGTGAGACATGTGAAAAGCTTCTAATGAACAATTGTATCACAAAAAACAAGTGCAAGTATTATGATATAGGTATCCAATTACTTCAATTTAAACACTTGCAATCAAATAAGGTTCCAAGAATGCTCAAAACTTTAGTTTTGTATGCTTGGATAGCTAATAAAAAAATTGATAAAAGGGGGGACCTTAAAATGATTAGAAGCTCTGTTTTAGGCTCTCTTATTAGAATTTCTCCTCCCTTGGGGTTCCATCATGTGGAATGCAAGTGTAAAAGGAATAAGTCTAATCAACAATTATTTCTTTCAAGTAATTGGTATTGGCAATCTTCAAAAATTTTGGGATGACCCCTAACAAGGCTTCTAGGCTTTGTCTAAAAAATGAACTGTCAAGAATCATACAAATGATCTTAGAGAAGGTTAGGTGAGGGTAAATGAATATTATGAAGTTCTCCCCCTTGAAGGACATAACATACAATTGCTAGATGTAAAATGGAAAACACTATACTATATCAATGGTTAATAGTTTTTGAATTAGATTAAAACCAACAACATGAACTTCGTGAGTGTTAACCCCCATATTGCATGGGTGTTCACTAGTGTTGTCATGAGATTTTGGTGCTAGTTTGTAGATTCATGGGTAAAATGGAAAGAATTTATGGGCATCTTTTTTTTGACTTTGACCCATTTTGATGTTTGGGTTTGGTCACCATTTGAAGAGAAGTATTCATTTCATAATTATTCCATATTTATATAACTCATACATAAGGGTCCTTAATAGTCAAACCTATCCTCAAGGATTGTTCATCATATTTCAAGCAAGTCTGCAAAGTTTAACGAATATTATCGGAATTCTTCTCCTCCATATGGTGATAGTAAGTAGGTGGTAGGGTGTTATAATTATGCATTAAAACTTCTTAAGACATAAATCAAAAGAAAATCATATCTATAATCATCATTAGAAGTAGTAACCACAAAATTATCACTTTCCAAACATCACTTGAAAAAGGAGGTCTGATATTTGATTCAAGGTAGGAATTACATTGTCTTACCTAGCTTAATCTTGAAGTAATGCTGAAATATCCACTTGCATTTTCTTTATCACCAAAAGGGTTTGATACAATGTTTCCTCTATTTGTTTAGAAATGTTAAATGTACATGCTTTTTGTGGGAGTCAACAGCGATTAAGTGAATTCCAAGGATAATATCATCTACATAATCCCACCAAGAACACATGCTTATTATTATAAACCAATAATAAATTTAAATTTAAAACGTTAAATAAAATTACAATGTTCCAACATTAGTTTGCATACCTTGGAATTGTTCAACAAAGGGACATATTTATCGATGAAGACTTGTAATTTGTTCACCTCCCCACAAACACTTGTAAAGGGGAAAGTATGGATTCTTCCTAAAATTTCTAACAACAAATAATTTTCCACAGATACAATGCATAACTAGTCAATAAGGTGCTGCAAAAGCAAAACAAATTAGGCACAATTATTGTTCTTGCACTGTGTGGAATGCATGATGAACAAGAGAAGCTTGTCCTTCTTTGTTATTACAATGATAACACTATGTGACTTTATGACCTACCTATGTAAGTATAAATGTGCTCAAGTGCATGCTATAGGTTGGATCGTTTTCTCCATGTTTCATAATAATATTTAAATAAACTTTCATTGATGCAAATTCATCTCCTCCTAAAACAATAAAGAGCTTAGAATTTCTTAAATGGGTATTTCAAAAATATTTAAGAGATAATGTGTTGAATTTACATTGCACAAGTGTTAAGATATTGTATTGTCTCGCTAATATTTTGTACTATGACACTGCACATTCCTGTACTTTTGACTTCACACTTTTCATCCTTACATAGTTCTCACACAACTTTGTACCATAATACTTGTTACAATTGTACTCAAATACCAGAAATATGATTTGACACATGCAAGAAAAACACTTGAAGTAGTATCTTAGAATAACAACACACATTCTCATTCAAGTTATAGAGAGACTATAGTTGCTTGATCTTGATTGCATGAGATGAAAGGTACCTAACTAGAAATAAATTTGGGTGATAATCTACCATCTCATTAAGCTCCATATACAAGAAGTGATGAAGTCGATGAGGATTTGAAACAACCATTGTTGTTTCATAAAATTAGCTTTAAACTATATGTTAACACTCATAATTTACCCCCTGTTGTGAAAGGATAACCCTAAGGTAATTGCATAACCAAACTTTAGGAAGAAATATGGCTTATTTATTTCCAGAGAGGGATCTCTCAATATTAATCTCATCAGCCATATATGTTTGAAAAATAAAAAAAAAATTAATAGTGATTGTGGTTGAAACAAGTGTTCATTGGGAATGGAGTCATGTAGGACAATACACATTTCCAGTGCTATTGCAAAGGAATTTTAACAGATCTAGGGTAGCTATTTCTTCACAGTAAAAAAGCTTGTTGTCTGGTGATAAAGAATAATTTAAAAAAAATCCCTTAATGTGGGAATCTATCAAAGATGAATCCACTATTAAATTTAGAGGAATAGTCCTGTGAATACTTAAAAGAAATGGAACAAAGCATATGAATATGAATTCTGAACCACTATAAATGAATTTAAGCATGGAAAGACAACCGAATGGAAGCTTAATAGGAAACACATGCACATATAAGGAAAGAAAGTACATACTGAAAATAAAATAACACAATAATCTCTGTCAAAAGGCTTTCTCGGCTCTGAAATTTGGTTAATCTTTGGGTCTCTATTACAATACAATTTCTCTCATGGGATCCAACCCTTGTGACATTGTAAAATGTTTCTTAAATACAATAACATGCTCCATGAATTGATAACTACATATATACTAAAAATAGGCAACATAACTGCCATATTACATCTATCACTCTGTTCCCTAACTAACTAACTGCTCAAAAATAAATTATAGAAATTAAATAAATTAGTCTTCAACGGTCTTCAAAATTTCTTCACTGGTGCAACCTGTACTTAGTATGTGGAGAACCTCCTGCAATGAACAATCAAAATGCAAGATATAATAGAAATATTGGAGCACAAAAGAGATTTTATTGATCGTGGGCCACTTCGAGGGGGCAACCTCCTTTGAGAAAGCTCAATACAAAATAACTCTTCGATGCTTTCATTAGCCTCAACACATACTTATATAATAAGTATAATCTAAACAACTATTAATCCACATGAATTTGGGATAATTCAACCTATTAACTAGACGACTTAACAACTATTACTTACTCCCCATGAATGTGGGATAATACATCATACTAATGGGATGACTTACAAAGCATATGCGTCTGACAAAATATACCAACAAAATAAAGAGGGGGGTTGACACAGGTTCTTAACATCCCCTCCCTCTTAGAAAATCTTTGTCCTCAAAGCTTTAGATGTGGAAACTGCTGTTGAATCTGAAGGAGCGGTTCCCATGTAGCATCCTATGGTTGCATGTTGTGCCACTAAATTGAAGACCTTTGTGATGGACCGAGAGAGAAGCTGACAAGTGTGCTTATTGAGGATGGATTCCGACTTCGAAATGATGGATCCTTAATTATCCCATTCTGGTAAAACAATTTTTGCGTTGATGTTGGCGTCGATCACTTGCTGAATGCGAGAAGGAGGAAGTGCCAATTTATAAGCAACATACCTAATCTTTTGAAGAACTAGATATGGGCTAGAGATCTTTGGAGCGAGTGTTTGATTCCCTTTGTCTTTCAAGGAGGATTGCTTGTAACACTGTAGACGAAGAAAAACCATATCTCCAACTTGAAAAGTGTGCTCAGAACAGTGTTGATCAGCCTGTTGTTTCATGTGGGCTCTTGCCATGTGAAGATTGTCCTATAGGAGGTGAAGAATATGATGTCGGTTTCGAAGAACCATGTCAACTACCTGAACTGGTGAATTGGTGGGGGTGGATGGAAGGAGTACTGGAGGTGCATGACCATAAACTACTTCATATGGAGTCATTTTAGATGCAGTGTGGTAGGAATTATTGTACCACCATTCAGTGAGAGGGAGCCACTTTTACCATTGATGTTGTTCTTCAGAGGTGAAAAAACGAAGATAAGTTTCCCAATATTTGTTGATGACTATAGTCAGACCGTTTATTGGTGGGTTATAAACTAAACTCATATGTAGTTTGGTTCCAGTGAGGCGAAAATGACTTGTGAAAGTTGTGTTGTGGTCTAAGACAATGGAATAAGGGATTCCATGAAGAAGGAATATCTGGTCCATGAAAATTTGTGCGATTGAAGAGGTGGTATATGGATGGAGTGTAGTTTCACCCTTGTGGTGATGACAAGGAACACATTCGGAAACCATATGTCGAATTTCATGTTGCACCCCCTTCCAAAAGAATTTACGTCACACCAGCTCATATGTTTTGATGAACCCAGAGTGCGCTACCGATGGAGAAGCATGGAGTTCATAAAAGACCGCATGTTTAAGGTCTGTGCTCTGGGGAAGCACTAGATGACCTTTGTATCTTAGAGAAAATCCATCCCAAGAGGAATACGGTACCACAGAAGGGTTACTGGCCAACTGTTGGATGATTTCAGATAATGAGGATTCATTGACATAGCCTTGCTGGATAGAGTCTAACCAAGTTGGAATAGGCATAGAAATAACTGAAAGAGAAACATGGGCATCAAATGTGTGGAAAAGAGCATCCACCACAATATTTTCCTGAGCCTTCTTATAGTCATAATCCCTGAGTTTGATAACCCATTTATGTTGTGTTGGGGATGAGACCCATTTTTCCAGGAAATATTTCAAACTCTGGTGATCACTCATGATGCCGAAAGGATTCTCTAAGAGGGATGGCCACCACTTCTGTATTGTGTGCAAAATAGTCATCATTTCCTTCTCATATGTAGGGGTGGATAAATTATTTCTAGAATTGGATTTGTCGGTGAAGGAAATGGGATGTTCATCTTGGAAGAGGACAACCCTAAGTCCATTGTCGTAAGAATCACTCTCAAGAGTGAAGAGCTTGGAAAAATAAGGCATCTGAAAGGTGCATCGGAATGAAAGATCCAAGGGAGTAGTTGAGGCTGCTGAAGGTTGCATCTAAATGAAATGGAGCTGAGCAATGACACCATGTGAATTCGCCTTAAGGATCTTTTCCATGTGATGGGAACTGATGATGCCGAGAGAACCTGGTTGTAAGCCATTGAATTTGTGTTTGTTTCCATTGACTGAAAATTGCATCCATAGTTCAGCAAAATCCCATAAGATGGGTCTAAGTGTGTGTAACCATTGAGTTCCCAAAATCACATCACATCCTCCTAGAGGCATGGCAAACATGTTAGAGCGCAAGTTATAATCTACAATAGAGATACACACATTGTGGCACTTTCCTTTGCAAGGTAAGATGCTCCCATTGGCAACCATGACTTTAAAGATGGAGCAAGGATGGAAAAAACTATCAGCTTGTTTGGTAATCTGAGGGTCAATGAAGTTATGGGTGCTACTAGAATCAATGAGTATTGTAAGAGGAATCTTCTTGAAGAAACCCTTGACCTACATGGTTTGTGGTGCAGTGACTTCGACTAATGCATGGAGAGATATCTTGGGGTGTTCATCATGAGAATGAGGGTTAACATGTGGTTACTAAATGCCGACCTGATCGTCTACTGGATCCTGAGCAGCTTCACAAATTTCAAGTGTAGGCGGAGAAACCACATCCAAGGGATAGAGCTTTGGTTCAGTACATTGATGTCCTCGAGTGAATTTCCCATCAAATTTATAACAAAGTCATTTTTCCCTACGTGCCTGCACCTCGGCTTCAGACAAATGCTTGATAGGAGTGGGTGTAGGAGTTGGAGGGATTGGATGTCTTTGGGAAACAATATTTTGGAATGGAACAAAAGTGGATTTGGGGCATTGTTGAGCCCTGATCTTGTCCTCCGCCAGCTTAGTCAACCCGAGTATTTCCATCATTGTGTTGGGACAGAACATGTTAACCTCAGATCATATTATATCTTTAAGACCACTGATAAAACAACTCCTGTAGAAGGAATCAGAAAATCCTTCTGTGTGCTTGACTAATTTCTCAAATTCTGTCTGATACTCTCTCACAGTTCCAGTCTAACAAAGTTTGGTGAGTGCTCCTGTGAATTCATCAAAACCACTAGGGCCAAATTAGTGCAAAAGGAGTTGGAAAAAATCTGTCCATTGGGGCTCTTCATGATCCTTGATGTACCAACAGAACCATTGAAGGGCTTCACGTTCCAAATGAAATGATGCAAGTGGTACTTTGGTGACATCAAAAGTGTTATGCATATTAAAGTATTGTTCTACCTTGTGTATCCATCCAGTTGGATCACCACCATTGAAGTGAGGAAAATCAATATTTAGCCCACGAAAGCTGCTGGAAGAAGAGAACTTAGTGTTTACAGAAGACTCAAGCTATTGTCGGTTGCTCATGGCTGAATGCTGAAGATGGAGGTCAAGAAATCATTGATCCAAATCTACGAGTTTGGTCTTGAGGGTGACAAGTTCTTCTTCCATTTGTCTATTTGCTCCTGTGCGGGTGACAACAACAAGATTTTTTTTTTTGGGGGGGGGGGGGGGGGGGGGGAGATGGGTAGAAAAACAAAAACATAGAGGGTTTTAGAAAAGAAAAATTTTGAGTTGGGAAAGATGTGAGTGGGTAATTGGAGTTGACTAGGTTTGGGACACTTTCTGAAGTAGAAGCGAACTTTAGAAGCAGGGTGAAATAATGGGAAAATTTGTCAGAGAGGGACAATGAAGCAGAATTCAGAAACGAATGCTATGGCAAAATTTGAAGGTGATTTTGTGAGAATTGAAGATGTTATGAGAAATGTGGAATTTCAAGCTTCGGGAAGTGGAATTTGGGATAGGATCCTCAATGAATGAAATATACAGAATGGAATGATGGGGGTGATGATGAATTTTTAAGGGAAATGGAGCTAAATCAAGGAAGATGTGGCTAAAAGAAAAAACAGAAATTTATACTCGGTTTGTTTTTTTTTTTTTAAAGAAATGATCTGTGGCGGTGCTAGAAAGCTGTGCTTTATCAACTTGAATTGGAGTAAATGATCTGTGACAAGTATGGATTTCTTCGTGTTATCAACTGTAAATAGATATGGAGCCCAGGTATATTCAGCTTCCTAATGGTTCAAAGGTAGTCACTTAACCACCAAGGCTGTCTTAGGCTTGAGTATTGGGGCAGTACCCCTCACTTCACGGTGCAGGTAAAACTGCTAACCGCTTGGCCAAAAATGACAGCTCTTTGATTTTCCTCATGGATGGGATCTAGTCAATCTGGTGGGGGTCGTTTCCCTTTTCGCTTGGTAGGTCCTCTCAATGGCCAGCTACTTCAGGGTTCCTGTGGTACTCCTCACAATGAGTTTTAGGGCTATGCCCAAGTACTTCCCACAGTTAAGTGGATAGGGTTCATTCCCTGATCCAAATGAAAAATACTACTGCAAGAAGAAGAACTACAGCAATAATCATAGTGCCAGAAAAAATGTGGCAGAAATTCCACCCAATGCTCAAAAACCCATAATTAGAGCTAGGGTTTGAGACGAAAACTTTTAAAATGAGCATAACCTGATCTATATTACTCAGACTCACTATTATAACCTATTTTTGGAACTAGAAAAACCACTTTTCTTCTACCCATGAAATCAGAATAGAAATCTAGGCACCTAGTCAAAATATTTTCGCTCTGCAATTTCCACGGCCGTCACCGAAATTCTGAAAAATTGCTGATTTTAAATCTGCGATATCTCCACTTTTAAAACTCCAAATGAGATGATTTTTTTTTAAACTGTGTATTTTTGAAAGAGGAATTCAGATATGCAACCTGTTTCTTCCGATTCTGTGCAGAAAGTTTCAGAAATTGATTTGAAAGTCGCGTCCCAATTTTGTCTTCTTTTTTGTTTGGAAAAGAAAAAAAAATCCCACTTGTGCCAAGGAAAGTGCTCTGATACTAGATGTGGAGAATCTCCTACAATTAAAAATCAAAATGAAATATATAATAGAAATATTGGAGCACAAAAGAGATTTTATTGATCGCGGGCCACTTTGAGGGGGAAACCTCAATACAAAATAACTCTCCGATGCTTTCATTAGCCTCAACACATACTTATATACTAAGTCTAATCTAAACAACTATTACTCCACATGAATGTGGGATAATTCGACCTATTAATTGGACGACTTAACAACTATTACTTACTCCCCATGAATGTGGGATAATACATCATACTAATGGGACAACTTACAAAGCATATGCGTCCGACAAAATATACCAACAAAATAAAGAAGGGGGTTGACACGTGTTGTAAAATGTTGCTTAAATACAATAACTTGCTCCATGAACTGATAACTACATCTATACTAAAAATAGGAAACATAACTGCCATATTACATCTATCACTCTATTCCCTAACTAACTAACTGCTCAAAAATAAATTACAGAAATTAATTAAATTAGTCTTCAATGGTCTTCAAAATTTCTTCACTGGTGCAACTTGTACTTAGTCTTTCCATATTTCTCAACTGTCTTCCATTGATCGACAGTTGGAAGCTCCAGGATTACCATCTATTTTGCAAGGAATCTTAATTCCACATGGTCCACATAGGATATTTCTGGTAGCTAAGCACAAGTAGCTATGAAAGCAGAAAATATTTCAAAATCATCAGATAGTTTTCAACTATTGATTTTCCAGGAAGAGATTACTCCATGTCTTCAAAATTCTTGTGATATAACCTACACCTAAATAATTGGGCATGATACTCTACCTAAGATAAAAGCTTACCATTTTCTTCCCAGAAGAAAGGTAAACCTTTTTTAAACACTGGTGTAAATAATTCAATGAACATCTTGACTTGATGCTGCATAATATCTATTTTAGCTTGCACAGTGTCCAAATGCTGATGCTTTCCAACTAATTTTCTTGCCTAAGTGATCACTGAAATTCTATCTTTGATCACCATGGTCTTCAAATAATATTCTGACATACCATTTAGAAAATTGACTGTATTATTTGTTGTGTCTATAGGTTTCTTATTCAAAGTTTCCTTCACTATTGTACAACTTTGTCTAGCAGCCCATATGACAATTTATTTATCTAGGATATAATTGAGATATGGCCTAAGATTCCCTACTTCTATTATAATCATATCCAAAGTGATATGATTAGATCCTTGTACATGCAGTTTTTGAGTCAATTGGTTTAGTTTTTCATTTTTATCTAGGAGGTCTTTATATTTATTTTCCATAGCTTTTCTCTCCTTTTTTTTAGAGTTGCATTCTCCAAGTTTTTATTTTGATTCTTAAGGACAACAATTTCTAGGTCTCTCAATATTACCTGGGGCATATCTTTCACAATGGATTCCTCCTTTGTGTGCGTAGGTGCAGTTGGTAAAATTTTCTGTACCTTAGGTTCTTTTTTGCTTTCTTATATTTCCTTTTCCAACTCACCCTGTTTTTATTTGAGGACCTTTACATTCTCAGTCAAGAGCAATTTTTTTTTATCCCATTCTTTTTTCTCATATGTAAAATTTAAGATTTTATCTTTGCATTTGCTTAATCCATCATTGAGTATTTCTTTCTCTTTCTCTAGCTCTGTCAACTATGAATCTTGCATGATTTGAGTAGAAGGAATTTTCAGCTTATTCTTCAAAAATTGAATTGTACTCTCTTTTTCTGCAAGAAACTTCTGAGTTGCTTCAACTTTGTTTGTCACTGTCAATAGTCAACAAATCTCCTTGCATATTTTTGATTTACTGCATGCGTGCTTTATTTTCCACCCTCTCCTGTCTCAATTGAATTTCAACCTTGGTATTGGTGGATTGTAGCCTAGATACCTCAGGGTTTCCTTCAACAAATCACTGTATATGACTTCTCTAGTATGCTTATGTAAATGAATAATATATGGGACAATAATTTTTTCCAAAATCATTCTCATGTCTACCACCTTGTTCTTAGTAGCCACTGCTAAGTTCAAAGTATTTTGAGCATGATCCCTAACAATGACTAAATGGACATCTTTACTTGATATTTTCCTTACCTCAGCATACAACTTTAGAGACTCATCCATTGATGTTTCTTTGTCATCTTTGTACTTATCAAATAACTCCGCTCTAGTCTTGAATTGATCTGCAGACTCTTTAGGAGTCTTAGAAAAGGAATATTCCTTTATTTCAAATGCTAGACCTTTTACTTTCATTTGTTTCTTCTTACCCAGTCTTTGTTACTTCTACCAGCTCTCCTTCAAATTCAATCTTTTGCTTCTTTGATGTTTTTGAATTGTCTTCCTGTTCTATTTCCATAACATTAGAAAAATGTTATTTTATTAGTCATTTCTGAATGACTAGTAATAGGAGTAATTACCTCTACTGCTGGGACAATATCCAATGGATATTTCCATGTAACACTAATATCTTGCATTGGTGATGTAGAACCTTGTTTCATATATTCTTCATTCTGCATCAATAAGGGATAATCTCACCCATTTGCATTCTTAGCTAAACCTTTGACCTCCTAATGTTCAAAAGGCTTGTTCTTGTTCACTTGCTTCCTTATAGAAATGATGTGATGGGGGTCACAATTTATTTTAGTAGTTGTATGAAATCCCATCTCCTTAAGCAAGATTTATATTACATGAAATGTAACTTTGAATTTGATGATGAATGGTCCAACCACCCAATGGAACTTAATCTTTGAAGCCTTTCTAAAACTTATAAAATGTTCATTTTCAACAATAAGATTTTGTATGATCAACTCTAATGCAAAAATACTTGGAGTGAGGAATGCATGTAGGATATAAGGTTCATGGGTAAATCCATATACCCTAATGACTGCGTGTTATTCCAATAAGAACCAATCACCAATCCTTCTGTCTGGTGAAAATAGCAAGGATTCCTTAATGATTGGGAACACTCTGGGTAACTTGTTTTGGAAAAAGACCTTATAAACTTCAACCATTAAAAAATTCATGTACTTAAATAAATTCTCGTTGATCTCATATGTTAAGACCATCTTTGGTAGTTGTATTTTTTCTTCTTTAAAGAACACAAACATACTTACTAAATGAGATTGAAACGTGAAATTCTTTGTATTGTGGAAATTCACTAGCTGAGAGTGAATACTCTCAATCATGAATTCATCAAATTTTAATACAAACTAAATGGGATGACTTGGGCTCAGATTGATTGGTGCTAACTTTGAACATAAGACTCATTAACATCTCAGCAACGTACATATCTGTATCCAGACCTAAGAATTGACTCATTGATGAAATGACCAGTTTCATTTCTTCATTAAACAAGTTGGTATCTATAGGGAAAGCCTAATTTTGCAGGGACACATCTGACCTAAAGCAAGTAGTGAAAAATGATTGTTTTTTCTCTAGGGTTGCTTCATAGAAATACTGAATTAGGTTTTCCTTATTAAAATATTATTGAGACAAGGTAAACGAAGAGGACACTGCAAGTGAATCATGGAAAACCAGAGCATTGACAATATTTTAGACTTAGCTGAGTCCATAATGACTCTTTCAGAAGAAGAATAATTTGACACACACCACTCAACAAAGTCTGGAAAATTTAGGGTTTGTTCAGGACAAAAAAAATGAAAATAGGACCTACAAATACCATGTAAGTCTGTGCCATGGTATTCAAAGGTTTTCATTTTGTTTTTAACTGGTTAAATGAGCCATAAGACAACATGGTATTAAAAACCTCACTATCCCCGTCTTCAAAAACCTCCTCAATTTTCTGGTATTCCAAAGCTTGAGCCTCTATTTCCCCTCTGTTGTCCATTTTTAAATACTCTTTGGTAGGTAAAAAGTGGCCTACATGTTCAGCTAACGAGTGGATGAGAATATGTCTGACTTGGATTCTTCCATGCAAAATGAGCTCTCTTCTTCCAATTCACAAAAGACAAATAGTCTTCATCCATGTGCTTTACCTTTTATAGTATTTTATGCAATGGAATCCTCTATTATTTTTCAAGCAACTTTCCGATATGAATATTCCTTTGTCCGTAGATCCAATCTCTCTTATCCCAAGCCACCGATATTGATAATTGTTTAGCTTCAATTTTCTAATTGTACTTCCCTATTTATCTTTATCCTCCCTACAATTCTTGGCACTAGATCCCTTCATAGTTGTAGATCCATCAACTTTTGTTTAGCACTGTAGATCCTTTCCTTAATTTACCGTCATTCATATAGAATATAAATAACCTGCATCTTTCATCAGCGGACTTGCAAGCAACCCTTGATCTTATTCTCCATAAATACCAATTATTGATCAATTTGAACCTCTACATATTCCACTCAATCCCAATCGTAAATAAAATATGCACATCTTCCCAGTGGACTCATTCTTCATCGTAGATCTTGATCAACCTCAATATCAACCTTTGATCACTGTTTCCCTTTAACTTATTCCGATGGGCCTCATTATGATTCTACTTGCACATCTTGTAGTAGCGGAATATACTTCGACTGTGGATCTCACCATCCTTTAATCTCAACCCTCGATCATGCCGGTCCTTTAACACATTATGCTGATTTCAACACCTCATTAATTTGTGCAACTTCTATCAGCAGAATGATCCACAGCCATTGATCTCATTCAAGCATTGATGTTCACCATTGATTTGTGCAGGCTATACACTTTTCCGTTGATTCCCAACTTAACTTTTTCCATGCTTGTTCACCCAGTGGAACTTTTATAGGCCATAGATCACTTTCTTATTTAGATCTTCACCGTTGATGTATGCAGTGTGTAATATTTTCCGCTGATTGGAAAAGTTTACTTTTCTGTGCTAGTTCCACCAGCAGAGTTATTCTCAGCCACAAATTTATCTTACCTTTTTGCATAATCCTAGACCATTGCTCCCCTTTACACCATTCTACTAGCTGGACAAATTTATTTTATCGTGCATCTATGGATAGCAGATTAACTGACTACCATAGATCTTCCCATCCACAGATATACACCATTGAAACTTGTAACATGATAACATAGGTGCAAATTTTTATTTAAGATTATTTCTAAAACTTAACCCATGATTTTCTCAGAACATATAGATTTTAAGTTTAGAAATAGATCCTTTTATCATCCTTTAAACACCTTATAGCATACCTTCGGTCATATCATGAAATTATACACACCACACCTTATTTCTTCAAAGTACTGCCCCTTTCCAATTGCTAACCATAAATGGTGCTAACACTATACAAGAAAGAGAAACACCCTACATAGTAGGAAAAACAATTAACAATTTATCATCCATGTCTAGAGAGATCAACCAAAACATTTACCAGTATAAAAAATCAAAATATATGGTTTAGGATTTGCTTCACAAATTACTATAAATTTCAATCCAGAAATGAATTTACTCAAGTAACCATAGTTGATGAAAAAAATATATATATTCCTTGAATATTTTCTAGTTTCTACACAAATTTACATCAGAGTAACAAAGGTTCTCATGACCTCTACTACACTACCAATTTTTATTCCTTTTTTTATAGATGTTCCACAATTCTGGTGTTGGGATCTAGTTCGTCCTCATCTTATTGCCAACCTCTCGAATCCGATGGTTGGATATCACGATCAGAAGACAAGATGCATCATCTAACGGGATGTTGAGTGTGTCGATACATATATTCTACAAATAAATTAAACCATTTTTAAGTGACCTAAATTATATTATACATGAACTAAAAAATATAGTTTTATAGTGGCCTCATTCATGCAGGTACTTGGTGTGGTAGTATTAACCTCTCGCTGATCATAACTAGCATCTAGTGCATCATGACCAACCTATGGATGGTCATTATTAACCTCTCCATGCACTTCTAGATACACACATTTAAATATATTTTATGACCCAAAGACCTAAAATTGTCTATAATTATCTATTAAAAAATGTAGAAGGGCCATAATTTCCTCCTCATTATAAATTTACACACTCTATTGTATGAGAGAATACATATTGGACCGAACTTCAGCTTCAGTGAATAAAATCCCTTATTTTAAGCCTTCAGTTTTATATATGAGGGATATTTACAATGTTTCCTTCACACATTGAAGAATGACACCACATTTATTCACCCCCTTGGGTAGGGGTATCTATTGGGGGGAATCCCCCAACTTAGGCCATAGAGTAGGCACAATTATGTCGAAAAAATTGATTTCAATTGATACGCACATCAACAAGCTCTAAAATGTACTTGAAAATTGATTGATTCAAACTAGATTCATATTGGTATGGTATCCGATAGAAAGTGTTTCCTAACAAATCCATTTAAATTTTTACTTTTCATACAATTGATTGAATGTTGCATGCATACATATACAATAAACTCAAGGTTTATGGCAAGAAGTACACTATGTATCAATATATTACACCTTTATTTTGTAGTGACTTCACATCCCACTCCGTCTCCTGAACTTCATGATTAGTTCCTTNTATATATATATATATAATATATTCCCTAAATAAACATACGATGTTTGTAGTAATGGATGGTACTTCTTTTCCTTTTTCATTTCTAATAGGGATTTATACCCTGACATTAATGAAAGTTTTAGTTCTTTGTAAGTGGACATGATGTCAAATTCCTTGGGCTACATACCATATTATATAGCATAACAACATTTAGTAAGAAAATATTTTGAGTTGTAGTTGAAAGAATCAATAACAACTTTTATTAAATTTTAGTACTTACAAATCTGCCTTTTATCTTCACATAGTTCCTTGGGCCAAGTTTGTGTTGCACGACCTTGTCCAATATAGACTGTGTCCTTTGATGTTTCTTTGAGCTTGTGAGAAATGAAAATTGCATCTTAAGGTGTTTTAAAAAGGTGAAATGCACTATTAATTATGATTTCATTGTATGTTATATTTAATTTTATTTTCACCTTTCTGGTTGTTCTCTAGATCTTGGAGGTAAGGAATCATGATCCCTCTTTTTTAATCTTATTCTCCTTAGTGTCCTTGAATAATGCAACCCAATACTTTATGGGAATTATCTTGGGATGCTCATAATACGGGTAGAAAGTGATATTAGTGTGGTAATTGTCCCAAATTGATTTGAGGTACATGCCTTCCATTGCTTCAATCAACTTTTGGTGAATACAAGACCCGCATTTTTCATCATGTGTTTCATCAAGTATGTTTTTAAGTTCTCGCAATGGTATCTATATGTTGTTCTAATTGTTGGTCCAAAAATAGCAAAATCCTTTTCATGCAAATATTGGTAGAACAAGTTATTCCCTTGCATTACAAGAATATATATTATGATTAGATAGATAAGATCAACAAAACTATTATTTGTTGTATAAATTAAGTAAAAATATTTAATGATTGAATAGTAATTACTAGTGATTTTTGGTCACTTCATTGGGACAAAATCATGGTCCATATGTAAAGATATTGGTATTGTTGTGGAAAATTATGCAAAAAGGTGTGTAGCCTCTCACATGTTGGGTGAAAGTCTTTGAGGTTGTTGACTAGGACCAATATTTAGAAACACAAAGAAAATGTGATAACCTCAAAGTAGATCATGCAAGGTATTGCTAGTGAAATAAAACAAAATAAAAACTAGAATAAATTGAAATAAACAAAGGGAAAGAGGGGATGGAAACCATAACAAGAAACTAATGCAAGAACCACTTTAGATTACCCAATGTTCAAGAAAATACATGTAGTGTCACCTAGGAGGTGTGAGCTTCAAAGGGAAGCCAACAATCTCCCTTAGGGAGGCGTATTTTGCTCACAGTAAATGTTAGAGATATTGAAGAACAAATGGGAGAAACACTTTCCCCTTGGAGGATGGAGGAAAGGGGGCTTGGATAATGATAATAAGATTTGGGCTATGAAGAATATATAATAAAATTACAATAGAATAAGCTTTCTCTAGATTTCTTTTACAATGTGCATTCCCATGTCTTACTTTTATAGGCCAATATGTGTCCAAGAAACAACTAGATTCAAGTGTGAACCCCATCACCTAATGTAATAAATTTAAGGTGAAAAATGGGGGCTATTGAATGCTCATCCATAATGTTGAGTAGACAAGTTTGAATTTGTGTTGGTAAGGGGCCTTCATGCTTCATAAATGCACGGACAGTGGTTGAGATCCTATAATTTTGATAGTTGCGAGTATATCAAAGGTAAATTCGCATAGTGTTGGAATATTATAAACCCACTCGCAACTTAGGATAAAATAATTAATCAATTTTGATTAATTTCCTACCTACTAGCCTATATAGTTTGCATCCAATTGTACTACAAAGTCAACACTTGCCATCTATACCCCATGAATGCTTTAAATCTGATTTTGGGTTGATCTTGACCACTTTATTGACTCCCATAATTAGTAACTATGCTTTCTTGCAGATTCTTCCTTATTATGCTTTTTATCTAGATTTTCTATGGATAAGGTAAAGCTAGTTAACTAGGAAACTTGTATCTTTTGTTGCCAACCCATACTCCATTATCTTCTCTCAATATTCCAGGATTAGCAATTCTTTCCTTTACAAATCATCACTTGCTCATGACTTATCTAATTCATGAGCTCTTGCTCTAATTAGGAAACTGCTTTATTCACCTATGTGGGTTTATCATATTTAGTAAGCTTTCTTTATGAGCTAGCATGAGTTGTCTCCTAGAAACTCTATTTTCCTTTATAAGGATGTATTACCTATGTAATAATATCAATTATCATTCATTGATCATTCCTAATGTGTGTTCAAGATTATTCTTCTTTTTCTCCTTATGCTAATTCTCTGCAGTTCTCTGTGAGGTTAATTATGTGCCTAGATCCTTAGCTAGTTTATGAAATTATTTATTCCATCAAGGTTTTAGAATTTCTACATTGTATCAGAGCTTAGGATATAAAATATCTACATGACATCAGAGCTTTGAGAGCTCATTAATTAGTCCTTCCTTTCATATTTGCAGGTTTATTTTGCAGGTACAAATTCAAATGGATTTGAGAGTATCAATTCCTCTTCTTGCTCCATTCACAAGCTATTCTGAGTGGAAATTGAAGGTAATTTTTTCTCTAAGGGTGAATCCGCGGACCTGGGTAACACTTTTTGGTAAGCACATTTTGGCAAAAACAGAAAAACGCACCTCGGTCGAGGGCTTGTTAAGCCCTCGACCGAGGTTTTATCAAGCCCTCGACCGAGGTATCTAAATACCTCAGTCGAGGTATTTAAATACCTCGACCAAGGTATTTAGGGCTTTACAAACCCTCGGTAGAGTTCTTGTTAATACCTCGATCGAGGTATTTAAATACCTCGGTCGAGGGCTTAAAAAATAGACTTAGCCCTCATTCAAACAAATGAAAAATTTCCTGTGCCTTGCAGAGGTGTAAACCCTGCCATTCCTAGCACATAACTGAGTGGACTTGATACCCATAAATTCACCAACGAATCTTCTATCCATTGAGGTATCATACACGCATTTTGGCATTCATATGCAATTTATTTTTTAATTACTTCTAAAACTTATACTTAGAAAACCACACTGCAACTTCGAAGGAGCTCAAAGAAAAATCCACAGAGTTAAAAATACACAGCCAAAAAATTCTTAAAAATGCACACATCACATATCAACGTGTCCTCTTCAAAAGGGTATCTTTGGTTTTTCAATTTTTGAAAAAATAGAAAACATTCCTTTACGTGGACAAATATGTGTTTAAAAAATGCTGAAATCGAATGTGGTCACTTTCGAAAAATAATAAATAATTGTATAATGCGAAAATAATTAACAAAAAAATATGCACATAACACTGCATTTTATGTAGATCATGCTCATATATTTATTTTTTTTAAATTATTAATGCAAGATTGAATTACTCTACGTGGACACGAGCCACTTATTAGCTTCTTCAAATTTTTAAGGTCACACAGTTCATTAAATGCAAAAATTCACACATTAAATGACATCGGAATATTTTTAAAAAAATATCACTATGAAGCCAACATAATATTCTACAATTTGTTTTTTTACTGGAAGTCAAAATTCACATGGCATATATGCGTTTTGAGGGCTTCTATCTAGCACATGAGTAAAAAATCAGGTTTTCATCGCCAAATTTGGCCAAAAAGTGTTACCCATCTTCATGGAATCACCCCTAAAGAGATAAAATATCTATTAAATATCTATTGTATTTGGTGAAGAGTATTATGAAGAGATAAGTCACTAGATAAATGACTGTGATAGAGCATTTGGAGCTATGTGTCTAGCTATTCTCCAAGCATGCACTACCTTATTGATTCTGCTACATACCCAAAGGATCTCTAGACAACATTGGATAGAGTTTTGGGAAAGCACAATGAGGATTTTTTTAGCAATTTGGATAGCACCTCTATATCCTCAATGCTTTATTTTTCTCAAGATGTATTGGACTCTAAAGTCTCTGATAAAGTTGTTCATGATGAAGAAGTCTCTCATGTAGTTTCTATTGCTACCATTTTTCTTGATTCAAATGCTTTCTCTTTCAATCAAGAAACAAAGTTGTAAGAGACATATTTTTCTGTATCTCTTGAAATTGAATATATTGATTCATATTATTATGATTCTAATAATGAATAAGACGTTATTAATGGAGCTAACATTTCCATTGTTGGTGATTCAGTCACACATTCGGTGTTCCCTATGTCTTCTATCATGGATTCTGAGATCCATATGCCAGATATTTCACACTGTGTGCATACCTCTCTTAATTTGGTGCATAAATTAGTGTATTTATGGATGCTTTCTTATCTATATCAAGTCCTATTTGTGTCATACCATTCAAAATACTTGATCCCATACACTTCTGAAACTCCTCCTTTATTCTTGGCAGTCATTCTCAGAGCCTATTTGAAGATTTTGAACATCACTATCTTTCCTCCTTACATACTTCTACCACAAAGGATTCTTTATTAGTTTATGCTATAGAATATGATATATTTTATTCTCATGAGTCTACTGACATGATTATATGTGTTCTCTTTGATTATTTAGATGTTAGATCAACCCATGGAGTCTTTGTATTCACAATCCTTGATCTTATGACCTCTCCTAGTTCCTACATGATCACTTGTGCATATCCTCTTAGTGTAAATGAAGGTGGAGACATTATACATTCACTTGGACACTTATTTCACCTATCTAGAGATGATTTCATCTCTACTGGTTAGAAGTTCAAGTCATTACATTATATTGGATCTGATTACAACTCTCAATATCTTTCAGTCATGCTTACACATCATTGGATCTTAGTTGTTTTACATGGTCCCAGTTTCCATCCTGCATTTGTTTATTTTTTGATCCAGGTGAGAAGGTTTCTCTTCTTCCCAAGAATAATATTCCTCCAGACATCAGCATTTAGTTTGGAGCAGCAACAACACCAACAGTTCAACAATTTTGGTTTTCCTTTCATGTCCTTTCTTGAGGGAGGGTTTTCCCCATGTGGTTTTGTCACTTTCCTCAGCTTTTTGGACATAATACTTGTTAAAGGGTGAACATAGCCTTGTTACTGGGCCCTAAATGGATATATATTTATGATTTTTTAAGAGACATCATCATAAATTCAGACTTAAAGGAGGGTGTTGGAATATTATAAACCCACTCACAACTTAGGATAAAATAATCAATCAATTTTGATTAATCTCCTACCCATTAGTGTAGATAGTTGGCATCCACTTGCACTACAAAGTCAATACTTTCCATATATACTGCATTAATTATTTAAATATGATTCTAGGTTGATATTGAAAACTTTATTTAATCTCATAATTGGTAAGTACGCTTTCCTGTAGATTCTGCTTTATTATGATTTTATCCAACTTTTCTATGGATAAGGTAAAGCTAGTTAACTAGGAAACTTGTATCTTTTGTTTCCAACCCATCCTCCATTATTTCTCTCCATATTACAAGATTAGAAAGTATTTCCTTTATACATCATCACTCACTCATGCCTTAGCTAATTCGTGAGATCTTGGTCTAATTAGGAAACTGCTTTATTCACCTATGGGGGTTTATCATATTTAGTAAGCCTGCTTTATGAGCTAGCATGACTTGTATCCTAGAAACTATATTTTCCTTTATAAGGATGTATTACCTATGTAATAATATCAATTATCATTCATTAATCATTCCTAATGTGTGTTCATGATTATGTTCTTCTCTCCTTATGCTAATTCTATGCAATTATCTGTGAGGTTAATTGGGTGCCTAGATCCTTAGTTAGTTTATGAAATTATTTATGCCATCAAGGCTTTATAATTTCTACACATAGGTCTGGTGTGGGCACAAAACTGTTTATATGCGCAGTAGCACACATAAACAAAGTTTCAGTCGTGTAGCCTTGTCTTTTGAATGTTCTTTGGATTTTCAGGGCTCATACTACTTCTTGGATATTGATGAGGATGTCTTCGGTGGGTTGCATTATTATATGTTGATTATGCCTTACTGTGAGAATTAAAAAAATGTCACATGTGTGTGATATTTGAGTGTTAATAGATTCCCCCTAATGTATGAGTTTCAAGGGGTACTTTAGGGATGATAATGCATCATCATTTCTTTTTGTCTCTCCTTTGTTCTTGGAAGATGTGAACCATGTGTGGACTTACAGGTTTTTCCCATGGGGGAGAGTTGCCGATGAAGTGGTAAAAAATAATAATGTTGTGTCGAGAGGTGCTCTATGACCTAGTATGGGGTAGATATTGTAACGTTTCTCATGTATTAATGTCGGCCATAATTTTTTTTTTTATAATTATCCTCCAAAATAAATGTCGGTCACAAAAACAACCTAATATGGGGTAGATGTTGTAATGTTCCTACCTAGCAAAACAATAAAAAATAACAAAATATAATTATCAGCCAAAAAAATGTTAAGAAAAACAACACAATATGGGGGAGATGTTGTAATGTTCCTAGTTAACAAAATCATAAAAAATAAAAAAATGAATTATCCGCAAAAACAATGTTGGTCGTGCACATGGTTTTAAAACCATGTGCAAGGCCTCCTAAACAAACCCATGGTTTTATTGTACATGGTTTAGGAGGGCATTGCAAATGGTTTTAAAACCATGTGCAAGGCCTCCTAAACAACCCATGGTTTTATTTTACATGGTTTAGGAGGTCGTTGCAAATGGTTTTAAGACCATGTGTAAGGCCTCCTAAAAAACCCATGGTTTTAGGAGGTGCTTGCACGTGGTTTTAAAACCATGTATGGGGGAGATGTTGTAATGTTCTTTCCTAAAAAAATAAAAAAAATAATACAAAATATTATATGTCATCCATAAATAGTATTAAATATTAATAATAAAAATATGATATGTCGACCTTAAATAAAAAGATGTGTCTTTTGGTCTAAATCACACCAAAGCTGATAGTTGAGTGCAATACTTAAGAAGAGGTTTGTACCTCCAAAGGTTTGATCCCTCTTGGCGCTTGATAGAGCCCGAGATTTGGATCTATGTTGGTTTTATACAAATGAGGTAGGAATACCCATGCTCATGAAGGTCTTCCAAAGTATCTACAAAATGAGGATACAGAGGGATCACCTCATAAAACAGTTGGGACATGGATGAAGTTAGATTGAATTCATGAGAGAGTAAATGATCCGAGACATGATGTCACTAATGCTAAAGAAGTGGATCTACTGAATATGATGAGAAGCCCATAGAGGTGGGGGACTGGAATATTAGTGAAGTTGCTGAATGGTGGACTTCACTGAGCCATATGTGTCGCTGCCATGATTTGGAAATGTGAACACCACTACCTTTCAAATGTATGAATTCCCTTAATGTGATGAATGTTTTGTTGTGAAGCATATGGGATACCACTAAAATATGGAGAATCAATGATTCTCCCTACTTATTTCAAGGAGATCCATTATATTGATTGAAAGGTATCTTGAGGTACCACTGTAACCACTGCAACTCTAAAAAAATGTTGATTTGATGTCGATGAGAGATGAACTACATGATAAGATGAGGGTCTCACAAACTAACTAACCTGACACAATACTTGTTGATAAGAGTGGGGATCATGAATTCCTTTGATTGATGTAAACTTAGGGAGTTAGTGATGGAAACATTCTTCAAAATATAGGGACAAAGTGTAATAAAGGGAGACAAACTATAGATGAAGGGCTTTGCTGGAGACATAATATTGAGGGAATGATAATTGGAAAACTGATAATGTTGGGGATATTGAGTCTCAATGAAAGCGATCAAAGGAGACCATAGGGTTGTTGCAAAAATAATGGGATGGCTCCCACTGTTTTGAGTAGATTGGGGAATTTTTTGTACATAAAGAATAATGGGTGGGATCCCCATGGATTTGAGTGTGTTGGGGGACCAATTTGATGATGGGTTGGATTCTCATGGTTTTTGGTGATTTGGGGAATCAATTTGATGATGGATAGAGTTTCCACAGTTTTGAGTGAGTCAAGGAACTTTTACATGATGGTGTGATGGTTGTTTACAAACATGAGGACATGTTCCGCATGAATCAATTCCATGTAGAGAGTTCCCACTGTAAGAATTGGATAGAATTGGTATCTTTGGAGGGAGGGGGACCCCATTTATGTCTTTACAGGGATAATGATATGAGGTATATTTCAAGTGGTGAAGTGATCATGGGGGTATGGGTGGTTGATGGTGAATCTAGATTATAACATGTGTCGAGGAATTTGGTGGAATGAACTGTTGAAGGTGGGGGAGTAAATGCACAACTATATAAATGATGAAATATGGGTTAAAATTTCCAAAGTGGGTCAAATTCATTAGGATTGTGGGGGTTCAACATCACGGGTGTCTTATTATGATGGGGTTTTCAATGATGTGCACACCCATGGGGGAAACATGCTATTCACAGGAATAATGTCTATGACACATAATTAATTGGAATTAAGCCCCTTTGGTTATTAGCAGGAGTACTGGTAAATGCAATGTAAATAGTGGAATGACGTTTCCTATATGCCAATTTTGGATAATATTTGTGATAAGAGTCCTGCAGTATTATAGATGAGGATTGAAAATATTCATGCTTGGGTTGGAATCCCACACAATTGACACAAATACCCAAGTATAGAACTGTACATGAAAAAGATATTGACAATGCAGAAATAAGAGCCAAAAAATGGTGCAACTATGGAGTGTGTGAAACATAGGCACTAGATGAAACTTTCTAGATTGAAGAGTGAGAAGCATAAATTTGTAGATATCGATGCATTAATCATGGTGGTAAATATAGTTTGTCAAAAAAAGTTACAGTTATTGTAAAGGTTTGAAATGGGGCCAAATCTCTATTAATAAGGGTGAGGCCCACTTTCTGAAATCATTTGTATCGTGTGATTTTCAAGATCTAGAGAGTTTTTTGGCGATACTGAGAGATCCGTGCATCCATTTTATGAGTGATGAGATATTGGTAAGCCTAAACCTTATCCTGTTTATTTTCACCTCAGTTATTTTAGGGCTAGAAGGGGTCCTATTACATGCACAACTAGTTGTTAGGGATAAAACCTGATCATGTAGTTATTTGAAATTCTCGCATGCAACTGCATGAGATAATCCATTATCGTGTGCTTCCCTTGCATAAGCTAATGGATATATATGTGTGAGGTGCAAGTCATATGTTCTTCAACCGCAGATTGGTTCATTGCGACTACCCATGCTATAATCACACTAAACACATGAACAAATTGGGAAAATACTATGCAAAATGGGTCGCGAGGACCTTGGTATAGTCATGTAAGGAGTGACTTGAATGTATGAGTTGCATGCTACCTGCACAAGTATTATATGAAAAAAAACATAGGAGAGGGTCTTTGTAGCTTTAAAATACCCACTGTAATGTTTGAGATTTTGTGATTTTAGGTGTTAGCAGTTGGGCGATATGGCGTACATTGAGTGGTGTAAGTGTAATTAAGACAAGATGGTGGAGAAGTGGAGGATGATATAGTGGCTATGTAGATCACATTGCATGATGTAGGGCTACTGAAGTTTTTCAAGTGCCCCTTTCTCTGATTGACAAATTTATTATTGCATGCCATCATAAATAAGTGGGACCTTGATAGGTCAGTGTTCCATGCACATGACAAGGCCCTAAGTATCACTGCTTAGGATATCTATTTCCTTATTGGTTTGTCTAGTTGTGGGATATGGGATACAACCAAACCAGTTATGGGATGGGATTGTATGAATGAGGGTCTTATTTACCAATACTATGGTGGTGATCAAGGTTCCTTGAGCTCAGGGTAGATTATAGTGAGCCACCTTACTAGTATATTGGTTCAATTGGTAGCGAAAAATATGTTGATGGTGTTGGGGGTATCATCCCCTCATAGGATTACTGTTGGGAAGTTGCTCCTAGTGGAATGGGTGATAGTAGGTCACTGGGAGGCTTGGGTGCCAATGTTGCTCCAGACCTTGATGGAGCAACTAAGGAATTTGCGAGGAGGGTGAGGTCATATGACATTCCACTATGTGAGCGTATTATGCTCTTATTGTTTTGAGAGATATCATTGCAATTGAGGTTGTTGGTGGTGGTACCGGCGAGGGGTCCATAGGAGCCCCAAATGATGTATTGCAGGGAGGTGATTCCTAGAGCTAGTGGAGGAGAGCATGAGCATATATTCATTTACCACTTTTTGGATGTGTGGTAGAAGTGAATAGTTTCAATGGAGAGGTATCCATGGAGTGTCATGGATTATACAAGGGATATCAAGTTTCCCCTATTAGTTCATGGTTGGGATGCCATAGGTATGTTGGCATTTTTTATTACATATGTTTCTATACATGTTAAAATTATGCACATACTTTTCATGTATATTTGTTTCTAGCTGTGGTTATTATCTGTGATGTAGATGTTAGGTTGGTTTGATATCCTTGAGGGGCATGCTTCCAAAAATGACATGAGGAGGACGTAGGTCTAACACATGATGTTAGAATAGTAGGTGGTGAGGCGAGAGTTGTTGGTGCTCTTGGAGGGGGGGACACTAGGGGGGATCAGGTTGGGGCTATCCTAGTAGAGTTTGAGAGATGGATAGAAATATTGAATAAGGGGATGAAAGATCAAGGGATAATCGATTATGATGATGAGGAGCTGGCACATACTGTTTAGTTTTTGATAGCATGTGGTGCTAGGTGGAACCAAGTTATGTGGTGGTTAGTAGTGGTGTTCCATGTAGAGTGGGGGAAATGGGGAGGACATGGTCCTCCTACTTGGCAGAGGCCACCTCCAGGACTTGGACCTGCTTGGGGACAAAAATTAGGAGTGGAAGGGGGGATGTAGGGGAGGCTATGCAACCTCTAGATATTTTGGGACCGCATGATCCAACTACTGGAGGAGCATCCTGAATGCATGGTACTCTATATCTTGTATTGATATAGGGTTGAGAGCCCCATTTCGTATATGTGATTGATGGATCCTATGGGAGGAAAATTTATGATGTATCCTCCATAAGGTTGATGATTATTTTTGTATATGGACCTATGAGGACCACTTTTGTACATGACACATATTTTTTGATGATGACACACACACACACACACACCATTTTAATGACATGTTCCATATTTCCGATGTATCTATTATGTATCTATGTGATGGATGTATATGTGAGGATGTTTACCATGTAAAGTTGTAGGTAACACATGATTTGTATGATGGTCAACACATATATGTATATATGGTGTTTTTTTTATGTAGGGTTAGGTAGATGTTTGATCTATTAAGTGCCAATTTAATACCTCATTGGCGACAGAGTCAGATAATGCATTGGAGTTCCTTGGGACATGCATGAAGGTAATTGTTTTAAACTGTCATATGAGAAGGAACAATCGCAAGAACTTGCAGAAGAGGAGTGGATTGAGGACATGTAACACATTGTTTAGTTGGGAGACAACTAATTGAGAATCTAAGTGCACATGTAAATGGACTATCTTGAGATGGACTACATAGGTTAAATGAAAAATAATGATGTTGTATTCTTCTTGGTTATTAGTGAGTTCCCCTTGGAATACTTTTCTTGTGTGGTATAAAGTTTGGTTGGGGGTATAAATGGTCTAAGCATCCTATGCTAGATTCCTTGACCGTCAACTTGTGCCATCTACAAGGACGATGTAGTTGTTAGAGTGGTTGGCCATTTGCATTGCAAACAAAGGGTAGTTTGATTTTTCCATTGACATTGAAAACATAACATGCAACATTGTTCTTTTAAAAGTGTAAATGGACAATGTGGTTTAATTCTTGCATTGGTAGGGTTTTGCTTATGTTGGGATTACATGTCATATCTAAGTGGTAGTGGACTCAGATGTATGAACATGCACCCAACATAGGTGTGGGGATCCCCTTTGTGACTAATTCTATAATGGATGTGGTGGATCTTGGTCCTTGTTGGAGGACGAATAATCATCACTCTTGAATAGGCCAACCAGTGAGGATAACTATCAATGGTATCTACTAAGGGGAGGACAATTTTCTCTACGGGTGATTATTGTGGGGGTGTTGTGGGGACACCCTAAGGTGGGGGAATTGATATTGTAGACACATATTCTCAAGGCAAACTTCTTGTTTAGCACATAATATGGGACACTAAAACAAATAGTGGTAAGTACCACCACATGATCGACATGAGCGTAATATCCTAGCACATATAGGATTGTGTTTTGAAGTTATTGCTGAAGTGCGGGTCAGTGTGTTTGCATTATGTTAGATGGGGATCATATGAGTATGGTTCCCACAAGATGTGAATCCATCACCATGTGCTTTTGGTTCAATATGTATTGGTTGTGGCATAGCTTTCTCAGTGATAGTTGTCACTCAAATGGTCGTTTTAGGGGTAGAAAAAAGTGTTGTTGCCGCTGAAGTAGTGACAACATTGATAGAAGTAGTTTATTTTGGTTGAGGTAAAGGAATCTCAACCGAAGGCCACGTGAGATGAACGGTCATTAAGGAATCCTGAGATCTTGGGGGGTCAAGAAAATGGTGTGTATAGTTCCCAAAGTAAAAGAAAATCAAACATGCATGATTGGTGCATAATGATTTGGTCTTAGTGGTCTAGTTAGGAAAATAAAGGTTGGATTGCCCCTGCTACAACTTGGGATGCATGGGTCACACTAAACGAGGTGTTAAGTAAATTATTGAGCTCCAAGAAGGTGGGAAACATGTTGGTCAGATGGAATTTTTGACCACATAGAGAACATGGTGGGGTTACCCTCAAGGTAGGAGTATTAGTCATGATGGGAGCTTTCAAATTTTATTGAGTTATTCCCCCTACTTTAGGATTAGTGACCCTTGATGATGGTTTAGGAATGTGGTTGGATGTAATGGGGGATTTCAGGTTGGGTTGCCTTATGCCCCCATTGGTGGGTTTAGTGATGGTCGGTGGTGGTGGGAACAATTGGCTCGACATGTGGTCTCGATGGCTTAACGGGTTGTAATCACATGAACTCATAGTGTGCTACAATTTTTGAGGCCATATCTAGGTAAGGTGGCTTAAGGTACCAGACATGCATTCCCGATGTGATCCCAGGGAATGTTAACTGAGCCATGACCAAATCCCCTTGCACTCTTGTGAAGGGGTGGAATTTGAAAGATGGGTGGAACTGATGGAGTGACTGTATATTCAATGAAATGAATAATTGGAGGTGTCTATGCTGATAGGGTGGGAAACTCATTTTTATAGGTGAAAATAATGAACATGAGACCATCCGTTAAGGTGGGAATTTTAGGAAGAGGACCTGAATATGCCCCTATGAGGTCGGTAACCTTGTACAGGGCCTAGGAATACATCAACGTAAGGTGGTTGAGAAAATTATCCTATAGTGGGTAGGGTATTTTCAAAGTTATTGATGTCATGAGGGTCTTAGTAGTTGAGCTGGTCAAAGGTGACTATCTTCCCATTGAAGGGAAACATCACGATGCAAAATAGTGAAGAGGCAACTGCCTTCATGGTGTACATGTACCTATGACCCTAAAGGATATTGTAGTCGAGTTGTGCATTGATGAATTCAATATCTATCATTACCATTTCCCCTCTATATCGATGGGAACATTTTTGGTACAATCCTCATGGTTTGGATGGTCTCCCGTCATATGCACAAAGGGTGATGGAAGAGGGGACTAATGCGGGTGATCCAAATATTTTCCAAACATTTTAGGACATGATACAAGTGGATGAACCTTCGTCTATGATGCATCAATGAATCATAATGTTATTAATAGTGTGTAGGACTTGGTATGCAATTGATGAGGGTAGTCATGGTTCACCTTTGTTAAGGTCAACAATCATGACGTGCGAGTTGAAAGGGTTATTGGAACCAAGTGTGTTGAATAAATCCTTCCTTTGGGTTGGGAATGACTGAAATAAATCTAACATGGACAAATAAATTAGATACTGAGCCAAGTCAAACATAATACAGTAGTTGTGGGTGGATTTGATGGGGTGGTATGCTTGAGTGGTGCCTTTGGAACCCTTAGGATTTGTTCTATTCTTGGGCACATAATTCACAAAGGGATTCCTAAAGGAGTTTGTATCTCTTATCCTTGATGATGGTTGGGACCACCATAAGATTTAGCTCAAGTATTGAAATTGACATCAATCGTGTTCATGTAGATGTTTTGGTAGGAATCGCTGTTTTTGGGGTGCGGTTCCTATTGTTAGGTAACCACTCTTTGATTGGAAAATGGTTGTTGCAATACAACTTTCTAGGGATGTGGTGCATTAGGTTCCCGAGAGGGGTTTGTTGTTGTGTTTTTCTTCACTTCCACAAATTGTTGGCTGTTGAGATAAGTGGGAAATGGTGAGTATAGTGATGTTGGATCACATCGACTAAACCAAGTTCAACCTTCCAACCCAACCAACAAAACTAAAGGCATCATCTTGATAGAGCATAACCCCATCGAGAAAACCTATGATGCAAGTGAAGTATCACTTGAGATACCTATAGGGACTACAAGAATCGATATTCCACATTGATAGAAGGAGATCTCTCCAAGGAATATCTTGATATACTACCCAACGATGTAGATAGGTGAAAAATCATCAACATACAACAACAACATCCGAAACAGATCTTAATCACATCTACCGAAATTTTCATCACTTTTATTCCATTTCATCATAAATATTACCAATCATAGTAAATAAAAAATACTCAAACATAAAACAAACATACACCATTTGAAACATATAATTTAATGTGGAAACCCACATGGGAAAAAACAACAAAAGTTCTCTTCATTTGGAATAATTCATCTTTGAATGCTTTGGTCTGTGCACAAATCTCGTGAACATCTCCCCAAATCACCTTTACATTATATCCATGCACATATCTTGCAAATCAACATAACATGCCCTTCACGACACTTATTTACTATTTGCATTACAACTTACAACATACCTCTTTTGATCTCACTCTCGACTATATGTCACTTATTTTACACCTGAATCAACACCTAAATCCCCCTTTTACATTTTATAGGTTCTAATGACCGATTTTACATCCCGCATCCACTACCCATAAGTGGAGAACTTTTCTAACCAATTCACTGCAAACATTTAATGTTTCCCCCAAAATTGCCCAAAATTCCGGATTTGACCCATTCCATCTTCGCTTTGTCACAACCTTGTTCACACTGCGACTATAATTCTCAATACTTCCAAACCATACTTTAAACACTTTCCTAGGGACAATAGGACCCAACACTCACATGTGGCTTATCCCGAGCCACTCTAGACATAAATCTTTGTTGTGTTCAACTTATATTGAAAATATTGGAAGATTTTCATTACATACTGTTCCTATTGCTAAACATCTTCCTTTACCTTGGTAGTTTTCTCCATAATTTCATAACATATATGTTCCAAACTTTCCACTTCCATCACCTCTACAGCCCGTCACACTTGGACATGTACTAGATGAATGGTCCATGTGATTTGTTATGCTTCAGCCTAAATCTCCATGACATGATTATTTCTTCGCTGGTGTTTTCTTTGGGGCTTAGCGACCTGCTACTGTAAGAATTTGAACTTAGTAGCATTAACCATCTTCTAAAATGAAGGAAATGCTTTCAACTAGATTGGGATATGTTGCATGAAGTTACTCTATTATGTCGTGTAGCTCAACATCATCCATAAAGGATTCCTAGGCATGGGAAACCTATGCATATGCCTTAGCACATAGTTCCTCATCCTCCTAAATTTGTTGCACATTTTCATCAACTACCTCCCGTCGCTCTTCCAACAACTCAAGGGGTGCACTAGGAAGAAGCTTAGCCTCTAACTCTACAATTCTCTGGTAGAAGTTGGTAGCCACTTACCCCAACCTAATGACCCAAGCTTCAAGGAGCATGTCATGTATAAATCCAACCTATGGAATTTCATGGTAGAAAAATGCGACAACTTTCTCAAGTCTCTGCCTATCCTGCTATCACTGTTGTGTCTACTGCCTTGTCTCCTCCAACTGAGTCTAGAGGGAATATATGGAGGTATTTGATTTCTTCAATTGTTCATTTACCGTATTTTCCCTTTCCTTCATATCATTGAACACAACCTACTGTATGTTATGTAGTAAAAACATGGGCAACATAGAGAGATCGATTCTGACATAACTAATGTCCTAAATTATGCTATTGTATTCTGGTGTGCCCAAGTCAATTTGGTTGACTTGGGAACACCTTAGGATGCTATCAAGTTGGTTGTACTTCAGTTGGAAAATACTTGTAAGGACTGTCTTCTTTCAAATGTGATTGCAACAAGCCCTGACTAACTGCTATCCTTACTTCCTTTACCACAATGCAGAGAATCTCAAGTAATTCGGTAACGCCCCCAATCAATTTTGTACATTGAATAGCAATCCTTTGACATGATTCATAAAAAATATTCACCATTTTGTCAGCTGGTAAGCTATAGATGTCATTAGTAAGTCCACCACGGGTATCTATGATAGCCTATTTATTTTTGCTACTCTTTTTGCTCCTTTCAACAACTTTCCTCTTTTTCGCCAATTTTGGATCTGTCGGCATTGCACTTGATTATTCATTGCCATTAGAAGGTGAATTGGGTGGTTTTTCTTCATCCTATGGGTATTCTGATTGAGTCCCTGATGTGCCCTCCTGTTTCGGGTCGGTCTATATAATTAATAGGCCATCTGTGACAGAATGCTTCTGTTGCTTAGGCTAGTCCTAAATTATCATATCAAGTTCCTCCTTGGATAAATGAAAGGAATTGGTTAACCATTGATGATGGGAGTCTCACAATGGTTGTAGATACAAATGGTGAGCCCCTGCAATGAATTGGATCACATTTCTGTAATGCTAGACAATTTTTGGCAATCCTTGACTAATTTCCAATATGATTCCTCGGTGCATCAACATGCATGTAGAATTTAATACTATTTTCCATCTGTGGCCGTCATTTCTTCTCCTCATAACATAAGTTATGATAGCATTCCCGTGACATAGGACATGCACTTCCATCCCTTAATAGTTGGGTGGCTCAACCCATGCGACAAAAGAGGTCAAAACTAGAAAGTAGGAATCAATGAAAGGAATACCTTTTTCCTGTGCATCGATAACATCTGCTAATAATTCATTCAAGAAAAATGTGGACCATTTCATATGGACTCCAACAACACATTTCTTGGTTGTAACAATGGTACCACTGTGCACTCATTTGGTTGCATATTCCTTAACAAATTACTGGACAATACTTTGGCTGTGAACTGAACACCCTAATCATTGATAGAGGTGATGGAAAACCCCCTCTTATCCCATGTAATATTATAGTTCTCCTTCATGTGAGGGACACGTCTCGGGTTATGCTCCTTATCAGAAAAAAATGGCACTAGGTCAACTCCTTATTGAGGAATCCCAGTGATGGAAAGAATCAAGTAGACGTAAAAAAAAATACAGTTATCCAACCACAAAAAATCCCCATGGAAACATACCAAAAATTGATTCACTCACACATTGACCTCAATAGTGCCACCAAAGTGGGGTATATTCATCAACACTAGTAGAAAATGAGAAATTAATGACTAAAAAAATGACTAAAATCAGGTTATAAATGACTATTTTTGAGTCAGTGACTAATAGTAGCAAATTTTCACTATCTTATAGCTAGTCGTATTTCACTAGTCATTAATAGCTTGACTTAGTAGTCATTGATTTAGTCACTTATTTAGTCATTAATAGTCAACGATTTAGTCATTGTTTTAGTCATTGATAGTTAATGATTTAGTCATTGATTTAGTCACGAATTTAGTCATTGATTTAGTCACTGAGTGAGTCATTGATTTAGTCATTGATTTAGTCACTGATTGCAACCATTAATGACCAAATATACGACTAAATAAACTACTAGATTTAACATATTAATGACTAATCTAAATATGACTAAGATACGGGAAATTAGCTACTAATAGTCGTATATATGTGAATTTAGTCATTTTTGTAGTCACACGTTTATGATAGGGCACGGAGGAATCGAACCACCAACCTCTTGCCTATAATTAGGCAGGCACTCTACCATTGAGCTAGCACCCTTTAAGAAGTTTTTATTGCTTGACAATGATAATATTCAAACAAATTTATGATAGATATCAATCTACAAACTACATAATTATTACTATTACAACTTACCAGTAACTAGTCTTTATGATAAACTAATTCCTGAGAGCTATGTACAATTTTCCCTGTAACTAAAGCTAATAAAAATACTACAAATACTCTTACCAAAGAGATTTAGTGATGAGTACCTCTTCCCATTCTTCATCACTATCATTCTCATAGTCCAAAGAAGAATCCTTCCTGAAAGGATTTCGAAGCCCAATGGCATCATTGCATCAAAAACAAAGAGTTAGAAACAAAACTTTCCCTCTTGTCTACTGTAATATTAAGAATCCATGAGATTCAAGGTGTTTCAAATGTTCCTCATCATGGGCTATCAAAATTAAAACACAACCTGTTGCTTTGATAATTAATAAACTTAAAATTATGCAAAGTATATTCACATTTTCTTTGAGAAGGTTCCATAATAAGTAGGTCTATGTTTGTGATCAAACTGCAAAAGGTTTTTTCTCTTATTGTGAAGCCTATTTTAGCTTTAAATCAAGTGATAAGCATTCTAAGATCCAGGAAGATTCAAAAACTTATTGCTAATGGAGACTCGACGATTATCATTTGCAAAATTAGAGACTTGACTCCCTATGCACCGTAATGTCTTGCAAAGATGATCTCTAGACCTAGAATTCAAAGAATTGCAAATATTTTGACTTGGGGAATTGAAAGTATTGCAAGTATTTAGCATTGAATCATTTACTGTTTCAAAGGTACCATTTTGTATGGAGGAGTTATTCTTTGTGAATCATTATTCCTTGGCTATAAGGGCACCTAATAGTGGATTCAATAATTAAAGAGTCATGTTGCAAATATAAAGAGAAATACCCTGCTCCTACAACATTGTGTCTTTAGAGAAACCTTTAAAGGGTTGTATATTTGGCTTCTAGGTGATGATACCAGTTATTTGAAAGGTAGGACAACTGGTTAAGCATGAATTAAACTTGAAAAACTTGCAAACTATTAGGTATAACAAAATATATATCGGCTTTGTGTTGAGATGTACAGGATCTGAAACAACTTCCATGATGATTGGACAACAGTTCACCGAGAGAAATAACCATTGATAAGAATTGAACTTTCCTTAGCATGTATGGTCACCTAAAATAATACTACACTATAATTTAGATTCTAGTAAGCTTTTGAGATTGACTATACCTATCGAAAAGGTTGGAGAGACTGGTATTCTATAGTGTTCTTATAATGCACAGTTGCATAAAGGCATATTCTTATCAAGATTTATGACTTTCAAAATGAAGGAATTTACTTGACCATGAAATGCACATTTATGATGAAGCAAAGGATAGAGAAAATCACGATGAGGTTCATATTCCCCATTTGAACTTCCTACAAGAAACTATTTCTTCGTAAGGGTAATAAAGCATGTCTCCATCCTGCTTGAGTGGAATGTGAAAGTGCCCTGCCCTGATTATCTAATTATAAATTAGTTTTAAGTTTCAATTCCCTTCAATCCCTATGCCATGTTTACGCCTTCCACTCTGACTCCACATGTGGGATGCGTTGCTTCTTCAATGGAATATAAGAGCCTCACTAAGACCTGGGTCTCGTATTTTGGTGTGGAGTTATATTTACAAGTACAAAGTTCAAGGTTCATGAAGAATTGTTCAAAACCTACGATTAGTACAACATTATAACATAGGGTATGTTTATGTGGGAGGATATAAGCAGGGAAAAGCAGACGGTAAGAGTAAGAGAGGGTCTGACCTCCCCAATTACGTTTTTTACTTGCCAAGTCGAAGAAGTTCAGTGCAGAAGTCAACTTCGGCACTATGGACATTGAAGAACTCAGAGAAAGGGATATGGCTTCCATGCCCAACAAGAATCACTCATCTATGTGGGGACAATTTATAAATTAGAAGGTATCCATACCTTGTATTGGACAAGGATATCATTATATTTCATAGTCTATCTAACAATATTTCCATTCTCATCTTCTACAATCAAAACCTCTTATGTCTTATCCATACGACAAATCATCAGCATCTTGAGTTTTGACATTGGTCCATCATATAAATGCCTTAGTTGCATAAGTTGAGAACCTATCCCATCAACCATGCCTGAAATTGATGGAACCTGCATGGGCAAGAAATTGATAAGCCACTTTAATATTTTTGAAATATCACAACAAATAAAATAATCAAACTTCTATCAATGTTTTCATACAATTTAAGATCATATAATTAGATAATCATTAGTGAAGTACTTAACCATTAGAAACTATAAACTATCAATATTAAATACAAGTAAACATTTGGAACCAAGAACCCCAATCTAATCCAAATAAATTATAAATCCCTGATAGATATAATGAAAATACAAAATAAGTCCCTTAGTCGAGGACAAGCTAAGGGAGTCTGTCCCAAGCATTTGCTATGAGTGGGACAAACAAGAACCATATATTATTGCATGGACACCTATATTATGATGTATATGTTAAGCAATAAAAAAGAGCATTAAGAGGTCAATGAACTAAATAGTCCTATGGATGCTTGACAGCATAGAGCAAAGAAAATTGACAATACTACTAAAAAGAACCATACAAACTTTAATGTTCTTTACAAACCAGAAATTTTCTTGAGATAAAGAAGAACATAGGACATGGATTATAACATGGTAATAAAAAGTAGCAAATATGCTTTTACCTGGAGGCCCATAACATTGGCAACTGCAGCAATATTGTCAGAAGAATGGTGTGCTTCAAAAAGTTCTGAAACCAAGCAATTCCAACAATCCAGGAAAACCTGTAGCAAAACCAGAATAATCAAAAGAAACCCATCTTTTTTACCATGCATTCTTGAAGAAGAAAACACTAATTCACATAAAAAAACTACCTTGAAAACTTTTGTATCATCAACATAAGAAATGTTGATTAAGTATTGAAGACCCATAAGTAGTGCTGCCCAATTTTCAGGCATAGTTTCAAGTATTCGAATGTGTGACTGTAGTGAAACAATCAAAGTTACAAATACTATTGCAAGAAGAAATGACACCATTACAAATACTTTGAGTCATGATTTCGACTATTAGTTTCAATCCTTCAGAGAACATTACAAGGAGTTCAAGTCCAACATAAATAATTAATATTGTGATTGAACTCATAACCATGCATCACAAAAATAAATGAAGATGTCCAAATAGGTAAGACGATCCTTTACTGTAAAGTGATAAAAACCTTACCTTGTAAAATGAGGTGAAGAAGAGTGCCAAGTTAGAATTTAACAGTTAGGCATAAATTACTTTAATACCCAATGAGATCAATCTAACCTCAAAATGCCCTATATAAAACATAAGTTTAATGAAATAATGTGTTCTGGAACGAAGTACTTCCAAGTTTTTAAAATGTAAAATACCAACAATAAAATCTGTGAGATCTTTTTAATTTTAATTTTGCATAAGATATTTTATCTAAAATATATTTGCAAGAAGAGAACTAGTAGTGTGGTTATAAGCTCTACAATTGGTTTAGAAATCAAGTTGTACAAAAACATTGTTCTGCAGGGTCTCTATCAGATAGAACTCTATGGACTGTACTTCTAACTTCATAACTTTATTACTCAAGCCTATTCTGTTGATAACTTTACTATTAAATACTATTCAGTTGTTCAGATATAACTTTACTAATAAAGTCTTTTTTGTTGTTTTTCATCTGCACTTGATTCAGTCAATGATGCAATTGCCTAGTCTTTCTACTAGAAGCACTAGTCACTAGATGTTAATCTTATCCATTGTGTTTACAATGTCACACAGCCTTTATCAGTCCAAGAGGCATCATTTGATGATGCAGATGTAGTTTCAAAGAAGTTCCAAGAATAAGATAACTTTTGTTCACTCCAATTTTTGCTCTGATTTTTACCTATAATTTCCCCTGTTTTTGTTATTTAGTACAAAATACTAACAGCATGAGATTTGAAATCACAAGTCATCGGGCAATCCCTATTCTTCCATCATTTTTCATAGTCAAAGTACAATAACCATATCAAAATATTTTACAGAGTCTACAAAGCAACAATCCTTACCTCTATGCATTTTCAAATGTTATCCAATATTGTTATCTTGGGCTTGAGTTATAGGATAATGTTATCCAAGATGAGAAATTAGTTTAAACAAGTGTATTGGACTACCAGTTTTGCCAAATAATGGAAGAATGCATGCAACTGATGGTGGATGAGGATTAAATTCATATCAGTTTTGAAAAAAAATTGTATGATAGAAGCATACATACACCTAAACATATTAAGGTCCCCACCCATATTGAAAAAAGTCATCCCAATCATACTCTACATTGCCTTGTAGAATTCACAAGGCAATCCATCAATTCCAGGGGACTTCCCATTTTGGATTGAGGAAAGGGCAGCAAAGAACTCTTCCTTCATGAAATATCCGTCCAAATTATCTTGGTCACCAGTAGAAATATTATTAGGGACCATCCTAAAGTAAGCATGAATCCAACATGCAGTAAGACGAATATATATTCTGAAAATGCTCACTAAACATGCCTTGGTTGGATTCTCCTCAAGAGATCCATCAGCTCAGTGGTAAACCTATCACCCTGTCAGCCACCACCTTCTTCAAGAAATCAAAGAACTTAGAGCCTTCATCTCCCTCTTGAATCTGCTATAGTTGGGAAGGAAACCCTCTGGTAGTTGGGAAAGCACCACCAACTCTATCGAAGATGCATTCTCCTGAATAAGAATATTATGCAAATTCTCCTCAAGTAGGGTACGGATCTTCTCTAGCTTGTGTTTGACCTTATTTATACCACTCCATACTCCTTGTTTTCTAGGGTGGCCTAGTCATAAGTTATAACTAGGGTATCTTACATTAATTGTAGGGAGGTTGTTGTATCACAAATAGGCTGACCCAGCTGTTAAGGCATGGGTGGAAGCCTACATGTGTAAAGTCTGTCACCAAAACAAAGGTATACCTAATATTATAAATTTATATGTTTTTCTTTTTTACATTTCACTATTTCATTTTTTACATTGATTGTTTTATGTTGGGCTGTAATAATTAATGGACATACCCTCTTATCAGTAGCTTCTCAATCAGAGCACCTTAAGCTCTCATATGTGCCTTCCTTGATTTGGAACTGTACCTTACAGGGATTTGGTTTTAATCTATATGCATATCGAGAGTCCAGACAAAAGACTGCGTTTTTTCCACATCTATTGTATGGATTTGGTAGGTTCTTGCTTCCTTGTTTTCTAGCATTTCTTCTAGAGAGTCATGAGTGCTGCAATTATTTGTTTCACAGGGAGACTATTTTTTTTCTATTAACATTTATAATATCATTGTAGAGTAGGAAGTCTTATTTGTTCATGTTCCTTCAAATTGTATTTCATATTAAATTTTTAACATGTTGGGGAACATCACACTTATTATCGTCTTTCTTCATAGTGAGGACCCTTTTCTATTGTTGAGAATTACTATGTAGTATGTGTCTTGATGGAGGGATTCTAAGTTCCTTGACGCTTCCCAATTTCTTGTTAAGAAATTATATTAAGATTCCATTTTTATATACTTGGGATCCATATTTCCTTCTGAATGTAGAATGTTTGATGACCTAGGTAGGAGCATTTAATCTTCTTGGTTCCACTTTCTAAGATATCTGGATTAGGAATCTTAGGCATTGTCATCACTCAAGGATATTTCCCTCGTAGCAATGAAATGTTTTTCCCAGCTACTTACAATATGACAAACATTAGCAACAGTTTGGACTTTTAACTTGCTTGCAATTGTGGCAGAGTGTAATCCTCCAAAGAAGTAGAACCACTGGATGTTTAATTGTATAATCATTCATATAAACACATTTGGAACTTTCTCTTTTTATTTCCCATTTTTCATCATCCAAGTTGATTTTTTAGTTACATGGTCATCAAGAAAATAAATACAGTAGTTCAATCATCTTAAACCAGTGTTTGGAGCATATATATATTTGAAGGAAAACAACCCAATGGACTGAAATCCCTCAAAACTATGGCCCCACCCTCTAGAATGCTTTATTAGTGAAGATCAGGTCGTGGGTATTAAGCTAGCACAAATTACAAATTAATTGCCTACATCCTACATCAATGATCTAGCACAAAGCCCAACAAGGCACGTATTCTGGTGACATCTTATAAGGCATGTGCCCAAAAAGAGATGGCCTAGCTGCAAGCCACAACCACAGATCCCATGCAAGGGAGGAGCAAGCCTGCCATGATTTGAACCTGGTTCTTCTTCACAACAACCACACCAAGTAGCCACCAGACAACAGCTTGATGGACATGTATTGTTGATGTATATGTAACTTCGGAATGTATTCTTCTATGTATTTTATATTATTGTAACCCGATGTTTATTCCGGGATGTTTCTATTATGTATTTGAGTCATGTGGTCATGCCCCGATGTTCCGATCGGGAGGATTATAATGTAAACAAGTCATATCAAGTCATTGGGTAAGTCCCCACTGTTTAGGGGCACTTGAGTTATTATACACTAATTAAGGTGTAGGCTCGAGTAGTAATTATTAAGTCGGGCCTACGTGTGAAATGGTAATTCAAGTGAACGGACTAATATAAATAGAGAGTGTGAGTCTCTCTATTTATCACTTGTGAATTACTCACTTGCTCTCTCAAGTGTGGTGCACTTTTGGAGAAGGAAATACTTTGGCTTGACAGAAGACAGAAGGCTGCCGTTGTTTTGGGAGATCTCTTACTATTTTGGTGTTGATTCTATCTTAGAGGAAGTTGCGGGGTTTTCTCCTTTATGGTTTCCCCGAGGAAAATTCTTTGTGTCTCTTGTCTCTTGTGATGTGATCATGTTTTATTGTTGTACTTGTTATTCTCTCAGTGAAAAGATCCTAAGATCATAATGCTAGCTTAATTGATGAAAAACTAACATGGTATCAGAGCTAACCTGAGAAGAAGACATTGTACAGCTACAGGAACTAGGGCTTCCTATTTTGTGGATCTTCCTCCATAGTTTTCCAGCAAAAGTATGCTAGGATGACTCTCCATTGAAAGGTGCATCTTTCTGTCGATGCGGAATTCAATTTCAAGCATTTTCAGTTTCGATGTGGAAATTAGGGCTTTCTACAGAAGAGGAATTTTTGAGTGAGACCAGAATAGGATTGTTCTCCTCATAAAAACCTAAATTTAGAGACATGGATCAATAAATTTGGTTGGGTGAAACTCCGGGAAAGTCAAACCCTAGTTTGACCCTGAGCTAGGAGAAACCCTAAATACTAAAACTGCTAAGTTTTGGTACAGTCGCTATATTCCGATATTGGAGACGTATCAGAAGCTGAAAATTTCAGGGGATGAAGATAAAATCCTGATAAACACTGTGTCCAAAGGGAAGCCTCTGATTCACTATATTCTGGGAGATATGATCTCTCCAAGTTAGGGTTCCATCCTCTTCCAGAAATCATCCATAAACAGGACACCTGGGGAGATCTGCAATATCTTGGGCTACAGAGGTCCAAATGAAATTCCTGAAGATTTTACAGAAAGGTAACGGACTTTAATTTCTGTGGTCCGAAGTTCAGACTCAGAAGATTAACCAGTGACACGTGGAATTCCGTACAACTTCGCTGTTTTGAACAGTCCTGTAACAGGTCACCTTGGGAAAAGGATCATAAATCCAAAATGGGGAAACAAATTCTGATGATACATATATTTTTGGATCTGGAACATACGAGGTTACCTCAGTGAGAAATTTCAGACACATAGGATCAGTAATTTCGGAGATATCACAGAAACAGTAACAGGGATTTCTGCAGAAGAAATCAGAAAATTAGGGCTTCCTGTTCCGGGAGCTTCCCTCCACTGTTTTTAGAAAAGGAGTACATTGGACAGCTCCATTTGAAGAGATATATATTCTCATCCAATTAGATTTGAAATATTCCAAGTTTTGAAAATTAGGGTTGCTGCGACAAACCCTAGATCAGCGAACTCCGGGACAAGGACGGTCACCTCAAATCAGTAACATTTCTCATGGAAGTGATGATTGGCTTATAGACAGTGGGGTTTCCAAACATATGATAGGATTCAAGGAATCCTTTGTAAGACTCTCAGAACATGAATCACCTCACAAGGTGAAACTAGGAGATGAGGCTAAGGCTTTACATAAGGAGATTACAAGCGATCTCGACAGGTATGACTCATCGAGGTATGTTTTGAGATTTGTTCATGATTAAGTTTATGGTATGTTTGTCTTCATGTTATGATGGTTAGTACAATCTTGATTTTAGATTTGTCATATCACCTTAACAAAATTATGAATGCATTCATTGGTTAGGGTGTTTACACTTATGATTGTACTAATGCATTATGGTGTTGTATGAGGTTTATGTTGTCTACTAACATGAAAGGTACACCAAGAAAGACAAATCATGTTCCAGTTCAAGAACATATGATCATGATGGCATGAGGATAAAGACTCATGCATTGTC
>LPNX010550800.1:17026-41112 GCA_001517045.1 Pseudotsuga menziesii | reverse complement strand
AATGAACCCATTACTATTCATAGTTGATTAACAATAAGAGTGAAGACATAGTTTCACACGCCCAAATGACATGGTTGATCAAGATTATCTAATTTTTAATTAGCCATGATTAGGATTGTAGGTTATAATTACGATTTCATATACAAGATGATTTAAGAGATTGATAGGGTCAGAATCTTAATCATGTTATGAAACTAAATCTAGACTGATGGGTTACGTATTTAAATTGGTATTTTTGTTGCATTTAGCATAATTTTATCTCGATGGTGATTGTATCCTTATCGCATTGTTTATCTCAATTCATATCTCTATGTTATTAGCATTATATCGAGCAAGATAAGTTTTCATTAATGTTCATTTCATTTTTTCAATAAAGATCTCTCCCACGAGAATGAGAAAGAAAAACCATGATGGAGTGCAGTATGTGTGGGGATATTGGCTTTGCAGAGCATCTGTTTTAGTAGCAAATGTTGATTCCACTTCCAACATCGGTAAGTTCTTACTGAATTTATGACAAATAAGATTTCAGTATTTTCATGTTTCAGGTTTGGACTTACGTAACATGTAAATTATCCTATAATGATTATGTTTTGGTCTTGCACTGGTAGATATTGTAGCAGAGGGTTCTATTATGGGGTTTAAATCTACTAGAGATCATATCGAATTGTGTTATTGGTGTTCCATGGGATCCGATCAATCTGGTGGGTCTAGTGCTACTATGCAGCTCCTCTGATTCGTCAATTATGTTGGGGGCATGACAATTATCCATTTTCTTTCTTGAATATGAGTCATTAAAATTATTTCCTAGTGACCTTCAACATCCCAAAAATTGAGTCTGCTTAAGGCCAAAAGTGAAAACCATAAATTGAAAAGTTCAGCTTGCAGTTGGAGTTGTTACCTCAACGAGAGAAACACACAATAGAAAAAAAAATTCGGTAGCTTGCAGTTGGAATGATTACCTAAAGGCATTGGGTGATCAATAGAATGAGAACAAGATCGAGTGTTATGGACATCCTTCTTGCTTTTGGTGACAAGGAATGAACATTAAATGTGCCTCTGGTTAAGTATTAAGATGGATGGGTTGATCTGGAAGATCGAGTCTAATCCTAAGTAGCTAGAAAATCCAACAATAACACAATGGAAAATCCTAAGTAGACCGAGTCCAATCCTTATTTTGGTGAGAAAGTGGTTTCACAACAGAAGAATGGAGTTTGAGAAAGTGGTTTCCAATACTGCATGTGGCTTCCACTTTCCACCGGCATGCATGTTGCTTCCACTTAGTTGCCACGACAATGAAATGCTGCTTCATTTCATTCCATGTGGATTATCGAGGTTGTATTTATTATTATATTTTCTTTATTAGAGAATCAAGACAATTATGTGGAATAACAAGAGAAGAAAGGATGTTCTTGATTCTAAATGATTGATTCTAAATTATCACTCCATATTATTATCACTTCTCTACAATCCAATAGCTTGAAAATTCTAGAAATATCTTATAGCCTGAAGTTTAAAATGGGTAAATAAATACAACATGATGCCCATATATTCCCATGGCCGACCAAGAAAACAAAAACATTATGCCTCAAGAAGCCGAAATCAACGAAGCATCTGTCGATTATTACTCTGAATAGTGCAACGAAGAGGTTCCTCTGGAACCCAGGAAGAAAAGTCTCAAATGGTTGACAGTGAATGTTGTCATGGAGTTGTGGAGGTCGTGGCCACTGCTCAGAGAACTTAGCAATGTCACTTGGTTAACAATGGATGGCCTAGGCCTAAGAGACAAGAGAACGAGGGTCGGCTGAGTTCTAGGGAAAGTGATAAAAACTCGGATCGACCCGAGATATATGATATTATGAGGTACATGGTAATGAGGAGCCTTGATTGAGTTTTGTAGAAAACACCGGGGAAATCTATGAGGTTGGAGAGAGGAGAACGACTTCAAAAGGAGGTACTTGTTTGGAGCCAACTGCGTTGCGTGGTAATGACGAGCCTAATTGAAATTCCGTCGAAGGCCTATGAGTAGCTGCCCCCTTTCCATCGCGTAAACATGAAACCTTTATAGTCCAAATTTCTATGTAACAATTCAATTCTCTTGCAATGGTCAATGAGGAGGCTTTGTAAGAAGCGACTTATATTCCTTTCACAACAGTGGGAAACTCCTATTCTCGAAGTAATTTCTCAATGCATATTTGAAGCAGTGGTTTCTTCAGACACCCACAATCTCCAAACAACAGTCGAAATGGAGACTTAAATTACATAACAATGGTTTTCGCTCTCGTCTTGTGGCTCAATTAGGCAACACACGACCTCTCCTTCACAGTTCACCCTTCATTTTGATGAAATCCCCTTTGAAACACTTCACGAGAACTGCGACAATATGAAGTAAAATAGGAGGGCTGCAACACCGTTCATGGATCTCTCTTTATGTAACACTAAGCTCCAATTTTTTTGGGCATCCACAGCAGCTCACATGCACTCTCCTTCACGTTTTTACAATGACCACTCCTTTAATGAAAAACAATGGCTTTCTTTTGCTAGATGTCTCCATGCAGTATCTTGGTTTCCCTCTCTTAACACAACAACAACCTCCTATCGGTTGTCCTCTCTTAAGTTTTTAACTCTTATCATACTATCTAATTAAAAAACAACATTTTAACTTTTTCATTATATTACAATTTACTTTTTGTACCAATCATATAATTGAATTTTCATCTTTTTAAAATATTACTCCTATATGTGTCAAATATATGTTATCAAACAAATTATATGCAATAAAATTAAATAAGATATATTTACAAATTGTCCACTTGTTTTCTTACATGCAAATTCTAATATTGCAATAGAAATCATGGTCATCTTGAATAGCATGCCCTCCTGCTCCAAACAATATCAACATATATCACATTTGATGGAATCTCAAATCACTACAAATTCCTACTATATTTCAACAACACATTCCAATAGTTCTAACAAATATATTTCTTTTAGAGTGTGAAGTTCATCAAAATAATTAATAAAAACAACCATCGACATGCAGTCCAAGTTACAAAAATAAACAAGAGAATAAGAGATAAACAAAACAAAGAAATTGTCACAAACAAAGACGTTGACCCAATTGCTACAATGCCATCTACATATAGGGTCCAAAAAAATGAACAACGCGGGAGAATATATGTTGAAAAAAATATGGACAAAACAGACTTTGAGAGACTACAATGCATCATAAACAACAACCTATTATGCATTTTCCAACATATGCTCTTCAACATCATGGCCATCCACACATCGCCCAGTCTCTCCGTAAACATATTGATGCCTTGTCTATCATGCATACATGTTCTACTTGTGTAGAATCATATCCTAGCATTTTACTCTTCCATCTCTCAATGCACACATTTGCAATTGATGCCACAAAGAAACTAATGGTCATTGATTCTCCAATTGGAATAATATAGACCTCGTGACCAACCCATTGTACTATCCATACTCAAATTGAAGAAATGTTCATTGCTAATGTTGGGCCAATTTTGTAGGTCATGCACAGTTGTGGTGGAAAATAAAAGTACAATGGTCACACTATTAGTTTCCCCTAACACATTGTTCAAATTGCAAATTTCCTTCCATGCCACCTTTTAGATATCGATATCTTGCTCATGAGGAGGCATGGAACAAAAGGTAAATGTTATGATTGTTATGTAGCTAAATCACATGTCATCAATTTTCATTGATCTATAAGATACAAAATGGAAAATACTATAGAGACATCCAACTTGACCACAATTCAATTTCATCACTTACATAAGCATGCAATGATGTCTCCTCTCAACTCCATCCTATTTCTACAAACATTGACATTCTCTCTTGTATAGATTCCCATATACCCAAGATGGATAATCACAATGTTACACATATGACTCAAACAATATCTTCTTTTTCCTTCATATTGCCTAATCTAGAATGAGAAATGGAAAATATCAAAGAATTTGTTCATACTACATCCAATGCTACACCTACTACAATTGAGTGGCCATATATTGTTGATGTATTTGTAACTTCGGAATGTATTCACTTGTATATTTTATATACTGTATTTCATTGGTCCTCGATGTAACTACAGGGAGAATCATTAATGTAATCAAGTCATGTAAAGTCATAGAGATTAACCCTCCTTTGTAAGTCAGGGGTAAATTCCCCACAATTGTGGGGCACTAGGGTTATTAGACTCTCTTAGAGAAGTCAGAAACTAGTATAAATAGAGAGTGAGCCTCTATATTTGATACACACACTCACCCAGCTATAGCGCATAGGTGAGAGAAGAGGAGCTCACACAAGTGAGAGAGAGAACAGTTGTTAGAGATCATCTTTCTGTCTTTAGGTTTTACTGCTGCCATTGGTGCTCATTCTATCTCTAAGAAAGTTGCAGGGTTTTCTTCTTTATGGTTTCCCCAAGGAAAATCTTTGTGTCTATTGTCTCTTGTGATTGATTGTTGTGCATGTTATTCTCTTAGATAAGATCCTAAGATCATATTGTCTAATTGATAAAAATCTAACATGGTATCATGGAATACCTGAGAAGAAGACATTGTGCAGCTGCAAAATCTAGGGAGTCTTACTTTTTGGGTCTCTCTCCATAGATCATCAACAAAAGGAGTCTAGGATAACTCTCCATTAAAGGGCACATCTTTTTGTCGAAGCAGAATTTGATTCCGGGCATTTTCAGTCACTGTTGCAGGAAATTAGGGCTTTTCAGAGAAGAGGATTTTTCGAGTGAGCCTAGAATAGGATTTCTCTCCTCCTTAAAATAGAAATTTAGAGACCAAGATCGAAATTTTTGGTTGGGTAAAACTCCGGGAAAGTCAAACCCTAATTTGACCCTAAAAACCCTAAAATACTAAAACTAGTAGTTTTGGTACATTCGTTATATCTCGATATTGGAGAAGGCTAAGAAGACAAAAATTTTACAAGACAAATCAAAGTTCGTTTTGAACACTGTGTAAAAATTTCAGCCTCATATTCGCTATATTCTGGGAGATATGATTCCTCCAAATTAGGGTTCTAGCCTCTCCCAAGATTCATCCCTAAACAAGACACCTAGGAATAATTTCTATATCTCAGGATACAAAGGTACAAATAAAATTTTGCAAGATGTTCCAGATAGGGCATAGACTTTACTTTCTATGGTAAAATTTTCAGAACCCGAAGATGAAATGGTGACACGTGGAAGTTTGTACAAGTTCTCTATGTTGAGCAGTCCTCAAATAAGTCACCTTGGGAAAACTTTCATAAGTCCGAATTGGTTAAACAAATTCTACTCAAACTTGAGGTGTTGGAAACAGGACAGATGAGGCCACCTTAGTGCAAAGTTTTATACACAGAGGAGCATAAATTTAGGATATATTTCAGAAACAGTATCAGGCAATTTTGTAGAAGAAATTGAAGAAAACTAGGGCATCAGATATTTTGTAGTTCTAATCACAGTTTTGGGAAAATGAGTATGCTGCTCTACTCGCCTTCAGGAGGAACATATTTCTATCCAATCAGATAAAAAATATTCCAACTTTTTAAAATTAGGGTTTCTTTGACAAACCCTAAATCATCCAGATCCGGAACCAGGACGGACACCTCAAATCGGTAAGATCTAATCTTTTGCTATTTACATTTGAGGTTCTCATTTCAAAACGACCTATCACACCAGCTTGATGACAATATTGGTGAAGATGAAAAGTTCCGAGCATGGTAGTATAGGATTTCATTGGTTCTTGAAGGAATTGAATTGGACACCTACATAAGTGGAGAGGTTCCAGTTCTAGAGGGAGATGAGGATAAATTCTTACACAAGAAAAACTTGGTCAAGCCCAAGAGGATCATTGCTGATTCAATCAAGGATCACCTTATACCACAAGTTTATTCCCTAAATACACCAAAGAGATGTTTGATTCCTTGACCAAGCTATTTGAAGGGAAGAACATAAATCGGAAGATGAATTTGAGAAACCAGTTGAAGAATGTAAAGATCCAAAATGCAAAGACCATATAGTTATACTTTACAATTGTCTCTTAAATCAAAGAACAACTTGAAGCAATGGATGAAGAAGTAGAGAATGCAAAAATTGTGATAACCACCTTAATGGACTTCCAGGATCATGGTATTCATTCATTCAAGGAATGCATGCTAGAAGGAAGTGATTACCTTCAATAGACTCTAGGAAGAGCGCACACAAGATGAAGCTCGACTCATAATAAGAGAAAAGAAGATGGGAGCAACTAAAGATCAAGCTCTCATAATTCAAAGAAGATCTCTCAAGCGATGAGGAATATGAAGGACTCAATTCTTGAAGAACCTCTTATTTATCTTAGCATTTGGATAAGAAATGATGATGTTATGAATGAAGAAGATGATGAAGCTGAAGGCTCAAGAAGGAGTCTACTCATGAAACAAATAAAGATAAGTTTTCAATTGTCATTTAATGATATTGTTTGGTTATGAATTTGTTTATATTCAGTTGATGTGTTATGCATGATAGAATGTTTGCATTAATGACAGTATACTACTAATATGCATGTGATGGGCAAGTAGCTGATGGTGCTCTACAATTGTCCATTGCTACTTATCTAGAATAAAACCTCTTTGCCGACATTTTGGATTAGTGCACAATATCAATGATGTCATGGTAGAGATGGAAGGAATCTAGAAAGTTTCCATGAGATATGGATGAATGTTGTGTTGGATAAAATAGTTACATGATTATATCTTTATGCATAAGAATTTTCCATTATGAATATGCTTTATGAAATGTTTCTAACCATACAAATAATGCATTTGACTTGTAGGAAATATTGCGTACAATCCCCTACAAGAAAAGAAGGATGATACTTGTTCCGAAGAACAAGTGACAACAGTTCAAGAAATAATCCAAAATTAAGAATAGTATGACGAGACTTCAAGAGGCCTAAGACACACTCTAGTTATGTGACACTGTTGAGCGACATCATTGATGCAGAACCTTCCAACTATGAAGAAACGACAAAGAAGAAAGAATGGAAGGATGCTATGATCAAGGAGTACCAGTCGATCATGAATAATGATGCCTGGGATGTTGTCGCAAGACCAGAGGGGAAGTCTGTTGTGACTTCCAAGTGGATCTACAAGATCAAGCATGCTGCAAATGGAGGCATAGAGAAATATAAAGCAATATTTGTGGCTCATGGATTCTCCTAGAAATAAGGAATAGATTATGAATAAACTTTTGCACCTGTAGCCAGATACACTTCCATCAGATCAGTACTTGCTTTTTCTGAAGTAATGAAATGGAAGATACACCAAATGGATGTCAATACTGCTTTCTTGAATGGTGTAGTAGAAGAAGAAGTGTATGTGGAGCAGCCACTCAGTTTTGAGACACATGACATGGAGACTCATGTGTGCAAATTGAAGAAGGACATGTACGGTTTGAAACAGGAACCCAGGACATGGTACGACAGAATTGACAGCTTCCTGACTAGTTTGGGCTTCAGATTAGGCAGGCAGTGCCATTGATAGGAAGAGGACTTTGGGGTCCTGCTTCAATATGGGATCAGGTGTGATCTCTTGGTTTAGCAGGAAGCAGTCTTGCGTGGCACTAAGTATAGCTAAATCAGAGTATGTCATAGCTTGTTTGGCTAGTTGTGAGGCAGTATGGATGGGGAAGCTACTGTCTGATTTGTTTGATCTCCAGTTGGATGCTACTTGTATATATTGTGACAACCAGAGTTGTGTGAAGTTTTCAGAGAACCCAGTGTTCCATGACAAGTCGAAGCATATCGAGATCAAATATCATTATATCAGGGATATGGTGTAGAGAGGAGCAGTGAAGCTCTTGTATGTTGCAACGGATGAACAAATAGATATGTGTTGACCAAGCCATTATATAGAGTGAGTTTTGAGTACTTCAGGTATAAGCTTAGTGTTCTTTAGATCGAGGTTCCTTCCAAGGGGAAGTGATGAGTCCATGAGCCTTTATGACATGGTGGTAGGATTGGTTCCTCCCATGATCAGAAGTAAGTGTTGTGCCTTTCTGAAATGGTGGTAGGATTGGTTCCTCCCATTGTCAGATGTAAACGTTGTGCCTTTCTGACATGGTGGCAGGATTGGTTCCTCCCATGGTCAGATACAAGTGTTGAGACCTACATCCATCATGAAAAAGGGCTGGATCTGTAGTTACCTACATCCAGCATGAAAAAGGGATGGCTTTGTAGAAGTACATCTAGCATGAAAAAGGGTTGGCTCGGTAGTGACCTACATCCAACATGAAAAAGGGTTGGCTCTGTAGTGACCTACATCCAACATGAAAAAGGGTTGGCTCTGTAGTGACCTACATCCAACATGAAAAAGGGTTGGCTCTGTAGAAGTACATCCAACATGAAAAAGGGTTGGCTCTATAGTGACCTACATCCAGCATGAAAAAGGGTTGGCTCTGTAGAAGTATATCCATAATGAAAAAAGGATGGCTCTGTAGTGACCTAAATCCAGCATGAAAAAGGGTTGGCTTTGTAGAAGTACATCCAACATGAAAAATGGTTGGCTCTATAGTGGCCTACATCCATCATGAAAAAGGGCTGGATTTGTAGAAGTACATCCAGCATGAAAAAGGGCTGGCTCTGTAGTGACCTACATCCAACATGAAAAATGGCTGGCTATGTAGAAGTACATCCAGCATGAAAAAGGGTTGGCTCTGTAGTTACCTACATCCATCATGAAAAAGGGTTGGCTCTGTAGAAGTACATCCAGCATGAAAAAGGGCTGGCTCTGTAGTGACCTACATCTAGCATGAAAAATGGTTGGACCTGTAGAAGTCCATCCAACATGAAAAATGGTTGGCTCTATAGTGACCTACATATAGCATGAAAAAGGGCTGGATCTGTAGAGGTACATCCAGCATGAAAAAGGGTTGGTTCTGTAGTGGCCTACATCCAGTATGAAAAAGGGTTGGCTCTATAGAGGTACATCCAGCATGAAAAAGGGTTGGATCTGTAGAGGCCTACATCTAGTATGAAAAACGACTAGCTCTGCAGGGGAAGTCCTTGCAAGAGCAAGGTAGTACATCCAGCATGAAAAATGGCTGGCTTTGTTGATGAATACCTACATGGAGGATAGGCCTACAACCATCATGAAAAAGGGTTGGCTCTGTAGAACTTCCTATGACGATAAGAATTGAGAGATAGCACCATTTGATCGAGATAAAGGAAGCAGTGGTGATGATGATGATCCATCTTTCATGATGATCCAGTGATGATCCAACTTTGATCCAGTGACGAAGACTTGTGCCTATGAATTGTGTCAAAGAGAATACCTTCCTAGTTAAGAGGGAGTGTTGATGTATTTGTAACTTCGGAATGTATTCACTTGTATATTTTATATATTGCATTTCATTGGTCCCCGATGTTCCTATCGGGAGAATCATTAATGCAATCAAGTCATGTAAATTAATAGAGATTAACCCTCCTTTGCAAGTCGGGGGTAAAGTCCCCACAGTTGTGGGGAACTAGGGTTATTAGACTCTCCTAGAGAAGTCGACCCTGGTAAGTAATTGTCAAGTCGGAAACTAGTATAAATAGAGAGTGAGCCTCTATATTTGATACACACACTCACCGAGCAATAGTGCATAGGTGAGAGAAGAGGAACTCACACAAGTGAGAGAGAGAACAACTGTTGGAGATCATCTTTCTATCTTTGGGTTTTACTGCTGCCATTGGTGCTCATTCTATCTTTGAGGAAGTTGCGGGGTTTTCTCCTTTATGGTTTCCCCGAGGAAAATCTTTGTGTCTATTGTCTCTTGTGATTGATTGATGTGCATGTTATTCTCTTAGATAGGATCCTAAGATCATATTGTCTAATTGATAAAAATATAACATATATTGGCCCATCACTAGTCAATCAGTATAACATAGAGGGTCTATTCAACATGGGGATGCACTACCTTTCCAACCACATATCAAGAACATTCCACTTGATATCTCTGCAATACACTTAATGAGATACCTTGACAATAGATTTGGTAGTCATCCTCACTTCATATACTACTTGTGCAACTTTATTATGTGCCATAAGAGTCGGGAAACAACTAATTTCTTTGTGAATTAGAGCTAAGAGCATAACATGCCAACCACAATTGAGAAGTTTCATGTACATATACAAGAAATTCCTACAAACAACCTCCCGGAACATGTCATGTGCTTTGGAGAAAACCTACATGGGAATAGAGAATTTTGGACCCTAAGTAGGAGTGAGCTAACAAATATATTGCACAATGCAATGACCTACATTGTTCTTCACTCTTAGTGAATCAAACACAAAATAGCCATACTAGCATGCAAATATGCAAGATGATATCCCTTCTAACTCACTAGTCCATCAACAATGGGGTAATCATAGCATCATTAATAGGCCCCACACTGTCATTGCATATATGCATAAAATATTTTTGAACTTCCATGTGGATATGCTTAAAAAAATACACACACAATAGATTATTGGTACATGTACACATTATATACTACATGCACATGTCTCTACAAAAACTTTACATATTTGTCACTTTTCCTAATATTCTCACATTTATTTTGTAGGTATGATTGAAAACATTGTGGCTAGTTTGCACAAATACATGGTTTCATGTGGCTTGATGGAGCTCCTAACATGTAAACATTAAATTGGAAAGACTCAAATTAAATCAATGTTGCAAAGAGTTTCCTTAGTATGTATCTTATAACATGGAATCCAAGAGAAAATAATGACACACACATTCATATGCATCAATCCATTGAGGATGGCTCTTGCTTGCTATATACAAAATATATACTTTCATCCAACCCACTTTAGGACTATAAGCAACTCTTAAACATAGTGCAAAGTCATACAAAGTGCAACGAACATAACCAGGGACGCAAGACAGAAAATTGGAAGAAAAGAATTGTCCTTGCAATTGTCCATGTTTGGCCTTGATTTACTTCAATTCCAACCAAAGATTTCAATGCCTTTCTTGAATTTTGTTGGAGTGAATTGCTATTATATAAGCCATTTCATTCCTTTTCTAAAGACACAACCCTTACAAAACATGAAATTTTGTCAAATCGAGAGAGCATATGAAATACCTGGTGTGCATGGCATGTTGATTGCATCCTTGCACACACTCCCGATTAAAAAACATCTGGAGATGACGATACCAATAATAACAAACATCCCAACATGGAGATGAATAAATGGGAAGTTTTGTCAATATTAGTCTCTACATGCAATAGCCACATTAATGAGATTGACATGCTTGGTCGCTAGGATTTTGACACCAACCATACATGAAATCGTCCAGAAGTATCAACAAATACATTAAAGACTACACCAAACTACATTGACTACAACTGAAGTAGTTGGGAAGTAATACAAGTTAATAATCCTCTTCCTAATTCAACAAATAAATTATCTCGAAATCAATAACTTACATTTGACATAGTCCTATAGCATTTACAGGTATGAGGAAATAAAGAGCCATTGAGGATGATCATCCAAGAAATTGTAGGAACAACTAAATCCTATCTTGTAAGTCCTATAAAAAAGGCACTATCTTCTTAAGTAACTTACCTCTAGCCATATCCCACTACTTCTCCTCAGCCCTATTGGACTTGCAACGTTTAACATGCATGCAACCACTATACATGGAGGGCCTCGAATTCCTATAATACCATTAATCCTTTACATGGACAAGCTATTCGTGTTATTAGAAGGGATGAAACATATTCAATGCATTCTAATTGATGAGATGAGCTTCATATGGCCTAAATTATGGGTGAAATATGCAAATTATTCCTCCGATTAGTATTAGTAAATGATATGCACTCGGGATGGTCATGCAAATTTTATACACACCTGGATCGATCCCTCCTAGTTTACCGGCCTATGCTATCGTGGAATTTGATAATTACATGGGGATTCCATGGGACCAATCTCAATCAAAGAACATACCAATTCCACCCCTAAATTGAAGTAACAATAAATAAATCCCCCTTCAACATGGCTTGGTAATTGACTATCCATAAATCCAAAGGATTGACATTAACAAAGTCAACCATTAACATTGGTAACAATGAACATCAAGGATTGATCTTCACAACAATATTACGCACTACAATGTTAGAAGGAGTATGAATTGCACCATCGTTCTCCTTTGATAGCTATGCAAAGATGAAAGACATTTCATATGTCTCACTTCGAAAAAATGAAGAAGCACACCTTCATTCTCTGTCCCTTTCACACTTAAAATTGAAACCATCAATCATTGCACTCCCCCTACCAAATGAAAATACCAATGTTGATTGCCAATAAATTCGAGTCAAACTTGATCACTACCTATCCCTTTATTGTTTTACTCACATTTGTATACTTTCTAATATGACAAATTAATGTATATTTCATTTTACTTTCCATCGATTGCATGGGTTTCTATTTATTTCTTATTAGTAATTTCAAGAGAGTTTTCCTTTTAATTTAATTGACTACTATTCCTACCATAGATTCGCTAGATTCACTTTCAACATATAAAATTATATTATCTATACACACAACTTTCTCTCATTTTGCAACATATCAAAGTTTTCTTCAGCGCTTCATTTCCTCCGCTTCAAGGGTATGCTAGTATTTAAAACACTTGTTAAAAAAAAGTTGAAACTCACAATTCTCAACCTTTCTCAAAATTATAAGAATGGGATAATATTTGCGGTGATTCCCTTCTCAAACAAAACTTTAATGTCACTCTTACATTAATTATTTACACCAGTCCATCGTGAGGCCGGTAGATGGTAACTTTAATCAAATGTTCATATGAAAAATTTTCATCTTTATCCATTCTTGGGATGGTGAAATTAAAGAAATTATAGGTATCCATAATAAATTCTTCTATCAAGCAACTACATCTGCGACTCTTCAATTTTAATTTTGGCATTTATGTTTGTCTTCCCGCTCAACTTTGCTACGATTATAGATCAAGATGAAAGTAGACTTTTCCAAGGACAAAGTTCCATCTATGTGTTTAGAATAATGGCATGTAAATTTGTTTATACAAGTTTCAATTTCCTCCATCATATCATTATTAATTTTTATTTGTAAAATATGTTACATATTTATTAAAATATTTGCAAACACTTGTAAAAGAAGAATGGATGGGTATATATATAAATCATATAATATCTTCTTTTTCATAAGAAGAAGAATTTAACGAAAGGGAGAAGACTCATTTTTGTCTAAAGAGAGGGTATATTTTATCAATAGATTTTTTTTTAAGAAAATTGATGTTGAACTTTACCTTGGCACAATAGTGAGTTAAATTCATGAGAAAAAACTATTTTATATGTAATCTTTTACACAAAAAATAAAGTTGTGATCCTTAAACAATGCCAAAGCTATGGAAATGTGGAAAATTTGAGTGCACCAATTATAAAATAAAATAGACTGCACATGAACATTACTATGGATTACCCTTGAGCACTAATCAACAAGAAACTTCCAATACTTATTGACACAAGGAAACTCCCAAAATATGTGCTTCATTATCTGAGATTGTTGACAAACACAACCAAGGCCATCAAAAATCTTACGCTTGGCTAGCCTAGCCTTGGACGAAACTCCCTAATAAATCATCATCCATGCAAAATCTCTATGCTTATAAGAAAGCCTTTATGACCAAACATCATATGCGATTGACAAATCCATTTATCCTTAACAATTTAGGATTAGGCATAACAACTACCTCTCATGAACTACATAATGCAGGTGATAAGAATCATAATGTTAAAGTGACAAATCAAAACACCAACTCCAGACTCTTCAGAAAGGCATTAGAATTCTAGTGTTCAAATTATACTACTTAGCCTCTAGGACAAGCCCTTGAATCTCCATAATCAAAGGACACTAAGAAGCATAGGGATCATGCTCTTAAGTAAGAGCTTGCCACTCCTAAGAAAAAAATGTCTAAATCCCACAAATTACCCCAATGAATGATGCCCTTCCTACTCAATCTATGAGACAAAAAAATGGGTAGCTCTACCACGCATGAATTATGAACCCTCCAACTCCAAAGAAGATGAAAAAAAATTCCAAACTAGTCTTACACCCCCCCAACTGCCAATGAACCAAACCAATAATCATATTACAAGCAACCTAAATGCTCCAAAAGATGAGGGAACTAGACACATGAAAGTGACGAGGAGATGGGATGATATCACTGTTAGATTTTTAAAGGTTATATAAGATCTAAAAAATTTAGCATCATAACCATAAGAAAAGGATCACTGAAAGAAAGACAAGTACAACAACACAAGAGAACACAAATATTTTCCTCGGGGAAACCACAAGGGATAAAACTCCCCAAAACTTCCTCAGTATAGAATTTGACCAAGTACAATGTAAAACGCCAACAACTAGAATAGTTTCTCATCTTCCACATTATACTCTTTCTCCCTCTCTCTCTCTCTAGCACAATACTTGAGTGTAAGGTTTGTAAGAATGAGAGAGGCACCTCACCTATTTATATTCATTAGGTGAGTGCCTCAAATAACTAACTAGGTCGACCAGGTTCCCTAATTAGGCCTGACCTACCTTGGGAGACTCCTAATACATTTTATATATTACTTATGTGGGTACTATTGCCTCGACTTACAACGAAGTGTTTACCTCATGACTTTTACATAACCAATTACATCAAGGACATATTTGAATGGAGGAATAATATCTCTAAAGGAGAATACAACAAAAGTATAATAGAATATCTTATGAAGTTACAATACTTTATCACTCCCTCTTAACTGGGAAGGTATTCTACATCAAAAACACCCATCATCACAACTGTACAATTAACTGGTAAATCTCTATATGTCATGGGAATTTTTGGAACAACATCACGCATCTTCATCATCAATCTCAGTATGAAAATACTGGATCATCTTCTACAACCTCAGTATGTAGATACTGAATCATCAATGAGTATTAGATCATCTTCTGCAACCTTAGTATGTAAGTACTGAATCATCTATGAGTATTGGATCATCTTATGCAACAATAGTATGTGGATACTAAATCATCTTATATGAGTACTAGATCATCTTCTGGATATTGTATCATCTTCTGCAATATCAATATGTGGATACTTAATCATCTTTTGCAATATCAGTACGTTGATACTAAATCATCTTCTGCGATATCAGTATGTGGATATTGAATCATCTTCTACCCCACCAGTATGTGAATACTGAATCATATTATGAATACTGAACCTTCTTCTATAACATTAGTATGTGAATACTGAATAATCTTCTGCCACATCAATACGTGAATACTAAATCTTCTTCTTCAACTTTAGTATGTGAATACTGAATCATCTTCTGAACCTTCTTCTGTAATATATGTATGTGAATACTGAATCTACTTATGCCATATCAATATGTTAATACTGAATCTTCTTCTTCAACATCAGTATGTGAATACTAAACATTATCTGCAACATCAATATGTAAATACTGAATCATCATCATCTTCATCATCAATATGTAAATACTGAAACATCATCATCTACATCATCAATATGTAAATACTGAAACATCAACATACACATCATTAGTATGTCAATACTAAAACATCAACATCTGCATCATCAGTATGTAAATACTGAAACATCATCATATGCATCGTCATTATGTGAATACTAAAACAATAACATCATTAGCATGTTAGTGCTAAAGAAACATCATCAATAAATTCTATATCATCATCTACATTATCAACATAGAGATGCTAGAACATCATCATCATCATCAATATGAAAATGTTGAAACAATATCATCATCATCAACACAAGGTGTTGTGACCACAACTACATCATTAGCATCAACATTCAAATTTTGAAGCAACATCATCATCAATATCAATATAGAAATACTGAAACTACCTCATCGTCATCAATATAGAAATATTGAACCTGTCACATTAACATCAATATGAAAATACTGAACTTGCCACATCATCATCGGTACACAAATACTGAGCTTCCCACATCAATATTAGTATGAAAACATTGAACTTGCCACATCATCATCGGTACACAAATACTGAGCTTCCCACATCAATATTAGTATGAAAACATTGAACTTGCCACATCAATATCAATGTGAAAATTCTGAACTATCAACATTAGTATGAAAATACTGAATCTGACATATCAGTATGGGAATACTGAAACTATCTCAACAATAATCTCAACAACATCAATAAATAATGGACCTGCTACATCAGTATATGAATAATGAAACTATGTCAACAATCATCAGTATAACAATACTGAAACTATCTCAACAATCATCTCAACAACATCAATACGAAAATACTGAACCTGCTACATCAATATAGGAATACTGAAATTATCTCAATAATCATCAGTATAACAATATTGAAGTAATCATCTCAGCAATCATTAATATAATTATATTGAAGCAAAGATATCAACAATAATCAATATAAAAATACTGAAGCAAATGTCTCAATAATCATCAGTATAGCAACATTAATGTGTCAGGTGTTAGCCAATGAAATTTCTATATTGATGTCAATATAGAAATACTGAAACAACCTCATCATCATCAATATAGAACCCTTTTGGGCCGACAAGCCTAGTCAGACAGATTGATGTCCTTGGATACCAAACAAGCTTTGTCTTGCTTACTAACCCTTTTGGGCCAAACATGCCTAGCCAGACATACTAACCACTTATTCCCCTCTAACTATCTCGAAGTAGCATCACGTTAAGTTCTCTGGTAGATATATCCGGGCATTTTTTCTAACTTACTAACCCTTTCGAGCCAACAAACCTAGTTAGATAAATGGATCTCTTCCTGGGGACCAGCAAGCCTTGTACTGGCTTACAAACCCACTTGTGTTAAACTAATCTAGCCAGACATACTAATCCCCCTAGGATCAACATGCCTCATTTGACTTACTAACCCTTTTGGGCCAACAATCCTAGCCAGACTTACCCTGCTCTAGACCTAGCTACCACCACTGTATCCTTCTTCCATCTACCGTCACTCCCTCTTTCAAGAGAGGTCCTTTCGGACTACACCAAGCTTGTCTCGAAAGTATTCAAACTTTACATGAGACAAAGGCTTAGTCAACACATATGCTACTTGTTCCTTTGTAGGAAAATGCTTGAGATTTACAACTCTCTTCTGCAACTAGTTCTTTAACATTGTATTCTTGTACATCCGCAACTGCATCGTACATTTACAACTTTCATCATTCTTCTTTTGTGCATATGTAACTGCATCATTCTTCTCTTATACATACGCAATTGTATCGTACATCCACAACTTCATCATTTCTTCTCTTGTAGGTGATTTCTTACAATCCTTCCTACAAGTCAAATACAATTATATGATTAGAAACATTTCGTAACATATTCATAATGAAAAATTCTTATGCATAAACAAATATGTCATATAATCATGCAACTATTTCCGCTAATGCAATAGTCATCTATATCTTGTATACATACGGTAACTTTCTAGATGCCTTCCATCTTTCCAAGAAATTATGCCCGCAAGTAGGTTTCATTCTAGATAAGTAGCAATAGAATGTTATACAACAACATAGGCCACTTACCCATCACCTGCATATTATTAGTAAACTACAAATATTCTAATATGCATAATACATTTCTTGAATCTAGAAACATATCTATGTACACATCTTAAACAACTAGATATATAAGAAATGACAATTCAAATACTTTTCTTTTGTTTGTTTGGTAGACTCCATCTTGATCTCTGTCTTCTTGAATTAGTAGAGTCTCTGTCAATGTGTTTAACTTCATCGTTTGATTCCTAGGACCTATTCCTATCTTGCTCATGATCAGAAATGCTGAGCAAGTATTCTCACACCACAGAACACATGTGTTTGTGTATCCTACCAGTGCATCCATTCTTATCCAATGATGAAATGGATAAGATTATAATATTCATCTTCATCAATATAATTGTTCTGGATCATATTCCTCATTACTTGAGGAATCTTTACTTGCTTTCTTCTCAGTTGCAATATATTCATCCTTGGTTGCACTGAGAGAAACACTTCGCTTTGTGCAATATGTTGGAGTGTTATTTTTGTTTGTAGCACTACCAAATCAATCATATCTCTGTATTACCCTTTATATACCACACCATTTTCTCCGCATATTTTACTTTGATGAGGAAAATGTCCTCTGGATTTCATCATACCTCTAATTCCAAGAATCATGTCAAGATTCTTGAAATTTGAGATCTACCGTAGTCACTCCCTCTGAGGTGGATCACCATTCTGCATCTGCATTAGGACATTGGAGTGATAGTTAGCCTCCTATGCTACTAGTCTTCTTTGTATCCATATATGTCACATGTTGGGTCACTAGATATCAATATCCTCCATCTTGAACTTTGTTGTAATCTCTTGTGCCCATCTATGAGCTTCTTTTCCTTTATAGGATTATATCTTCAACCTTGTAGTAAAGGTTTGGATCTCCATCACTCTAGTTGATCCTCAATCTCCTCATGTAACTATATGTGCTATTCCATGGGTGCCTACTAAGCTTGTACAAATCCTTCTGTGCATAGGTGGTTCTTTGTAGAGAGTCTCAAACCATATGGGTTGCTCATTCTATTCTTCTACTTTGATTTCACCAACTATCTAGTGTAATATCCTTCACTGAAGAGGTGTGTCTAGCCCCTAGGGTAGTGTCTTGCCATAATCAACTCTCTCTTTCTGATAGAAGACTTGAACCTCGCTTTGTATCTTTTGATACTTCGATTTGTTGTATACTTGATCTTGTAGATCTACATGAAGACTTTACAAAACTTCCCTTCATGTATTGAACTCAGATTCAAACATCATTTTGTATGATCGACTGGTACTTCTATATCATATCATCCTTCCATTCTTCCTTTTGGTCCATTCTTTCGCAAAGATTCCTTTCTCACAACTCAACTATTGAGTTGTGAGATGTCCTTCTATTATTTGAGGGAATGTTCTTTGTTCTTTCTCTACTTGGCGTGAGTTGTTAGGATTCACCCATCTCTTATTCTTTTCCCATCAATCAATCTTCTTCTTATGTGCATCTTCGATAGGTAATATTCCTTCTAGAACAACTCCCTCGACTGAACTTGGAATACCATTCAAAGTTGTAATCTATGCTTCTGCTTCTTTGACATTGTCTTAAATGACTTCTAATTGCTCCTTGAGATCAGATCTCCTTATGAAGTAACATTGAATGCTTACTGGAATTACACCTTCACATCCTTAAGTTGAGTTCTCAGGGTCATCTTCTTACAAGTTGTTTCATTGCATTGAACATATCCTTGGGAGTCTTCAAGGATCATACATGTGAGATCCAATGGAGGCAGAAAAACTCATATTTGTTTTGACTAGGTCCTTCTTTTGCTTTGCTTCAACTTCATCTCTGTCTGGATCTGTAGCTTCTTCTTTGACATATTTCTCCATGCCATGCTTCTTCAAGTATGGGAATCACTCTATAATTCCATGCTTAGAAGTTATCGACTATTTCAGTCTTGTCATAAATATTGGTACTATTTTTCATCATGATAAGAATGTGAACATCAAATGGAAATAGAGAGGATAGAACTTACGAGTGAGATTTCTTCAAATTGATGCTTGCTTGAAGGCTCTTCTAAAAGTCTGCTTTTGGTTGACAAAGAAACCCTAATTTTTCAATTTTGGTATCTTTCAGATCTGATTGGATAGAAATATGTGCCTCCTCAAGGTGAGATGAGCAACATACTTGTTTTCCCAAAACTATGGACATAACTGCAAAATATTTGATTCCCTAGTTTTCCTTGGCATCAGTGTTAGGCCAAAAATTGAAAGTCCATAAATTGATAAAATTCTTACATAGAAATATGTTCCCTCATAGGGTGAGTTTGATGTTCCTCCTTCTTCAACTGATTGGTGGAGGGAAGTGCACGGAACAGGAAGCCCTAGTTTTTCTCCAGTTTCTTCTGCAGAATTGACTGATCTTGTTTTTGATATAGCTCCGAATTTTATGCTCATGAAGGTATGAAATGTCTTCCTAAGTTATCCTAGTCTATCTTATTTGCAACCCCAAAGGTTAGACAATAATTGGATTCACCAAGTGGGACTTATATGAATTTCCCAAGGTGACTTATTTCGGGATAGTTCAGTATAGCGAACTTGTACGGACTTCCACATGTCACTGTTTCAGCTTCAGGGTCCAAAAATTTTACCACAAAAACTAGAGTTTGTTTCCTATTTGTAACATCTTTATAGATTTAAGTTGGACATTCTTGGCCCTAGATATAGCAATTATCCCTAGGACACCTATTTAAGGATGAATTATGGGAGAGGCTGGAACCCTAAGTTGGAGGAATCATATATCCTATATTATAGAGAATCTGGGGCTAGAAATTTTACACATGGTACAACAATAATTTACCTTTGGCTTGTCAAAGTTTGACCTCCTGAGCCTTCTCGAATATCAAGTTATAGAGAAAGTACCAACATGACTAGTTTTTGTCTTCTAGGGTTTTCAAGCATGAAGCCCTAATCTTCAGTAGATGTAGTTGTAGCAGTGTTTCAACTGCACCAAGACTTCCTTTAGGGTGGATCTGATACCATGCTATATTTATAATGGTTATACAATATATAAAACATTTAGCATCGTAACATCATAACCATAAGAAAAGGATCACCGAAAGAAAGACAAGTACAACACAAGAGAAAACAAAGAGTTTCCTCGGGGAAACGACAAGGGAGAAAAGCCCGCAAAAACTCCGTAGTATATAATTCAACCAAGTATAATGTAAAACCCGAGAAACAAGAATAGTTGTTCATCTTCCACAATAGACGAGCTTTCTTTCTCTCTCTCCAGCACAATACTTGAGTGTAAGGTATGTAAGAATGAGAGAGGTGCCCCACCTATTTATATTCATTAGGTGAGTGCCTCAAATATCTAACTAGGTCGGCCAGATTCCCTAATTAGGGCCAACCTACCTTGGGAGACTCAAAATACATTTTATATATTACTTATGTGGGTACTATTTCACCGACTTTAAATGTAGGGTTTACCTCATGACTTTCACATGACCAATTACATCAAGGACATCTCTGAATGTAGGAATAACATCTCCGAAAGAAAATAAAACAAAAGTACAATAGAATATCTTCCAAAGTTACAATACTTTAACAATCACACAATCCAAAAGTTCACGAAAATTTACCTAAATGATATACTAAAATAACCTAATGTTGAAATAAGATTTCGTAAGGAGTTGAACCCTTAAGACACTACACCATCGAATTGGCTACCGAAATACTTTATAGAGTGGCAACATTAATCAAACCATTCTTCCCGTCATCTTCGGGAATGGTGTAAACAATCTATAGCACTAAGGGAAACTAATGTGTGAAACTATGTGGGACCACCCAAAGTGTGTTTCTTGATTCTAGGGCTTGGACAACATGTGTTGCTTGATCTTCAATGCATGTGTAGTAATATTTATAATAAATGAGTTTCTTAAGGAAATACATGTTGGAAAGAAATGCAATTAGAGTTGAACAAACAACCCCTACATGTACTATTTACTATTGAGCTATATACCCTTGTGCTTAAATTGATATAGCTTTCTTCTATCAAAGTAGATATGGTGATCCATATCTCCTTTCCCAATTGGTTAAAGGACTACACCTAATGTAATTCTAGAGACATCTACATGCACATGAAACTCCATAGACCAATCAAGGAATACTATTTTAGGGGTTCTTATCCCAATATCCACCAAACTTGGATAAAAAATAATCTCTCAAATCTATTGAAGTCACTAGAATTGAGCCTTGTTGAGAAACCAACATGACACATAATAAACATGAGATGCCATAAGAATATGACTAAGAATAATCAACTTCCTTGTGAATGGAAGGTTCTTATGATGTCAAATACTATGTTTACTCTACAACCTCTAGAAACACCAACCCCATAAGGATATTAGCGACAATATAACTATGCAGGGGACTCAGGAACCTCTACAAACACCAATGCCACAAGGCGATTAGTGACAACATAACTATAAATGGAATCCCCAAATATCATACAATAACCCCCAGTAAAATATACGATCAAGCAAAAAATATCCAAATTGGAGCTTATTCAAACTTGTTAACCAAAATTCAGTTCTATAAGCATTGACTATGGCACTTGAGGCAAAACAAAATTTGTTTAGACAAACAAGAATCTCATCAATATCTGTATTTTCTTATCTAACTTAGTGAAGAGATTCATCCAAAAAATGGTTGTTAACCATCTTAAAAGAATTTGGGAAAAGAATACAATGAATATAATCACAAATATAGACAACATCCAACAGATAACCCAACACATATGTATCCAATTCACATATAAATAAGGGGCCAAATGACGTCATTGAAAAATAGAATGATGAAAATAAATATGAGGAGACAATGACTCATCGTTCAAAACAAAAGATGAAGCATTGGTGCATAGAGTGTTCACCATGGAAACAGATTGAGGGAGAAACCCCAAACAAAGATTTACATTTCAAAAATAAAAGACCAATCAAGTCAATCATATGCTTTGTCGAAATCAATTTTAAAGATCAAAATTTTCTTCCCAATATCCCTTACCGAATCCATAGCCTCCCATGTAGAGACAATATCATCAAGAATTAATCTCTCTTGGATAAATCCTATCTTCTCTTGACGAACCACGTCAATTGTCACTAAGTAGATTCACAATGCCAAACCCTTGGCCATAATTTTATAAGCAATCATGAGTATAGTGATAAGTTTGCAACCACCATTGGAGTCCCTAGCTACATTGTTCAATATAATATTGATCAACTCCTAGTGGATAAACTCAGACAACCGACTTGTAGAAAAAAATTCAAAAGCCAAAAACAAAAGTCATCACAAATAGTATCCACATAGTCTTGTAAAATTTACAAGGTAATCCATCCATACTCAAATATTTACTAATATCATGTAGCATGCAACAAAGATCTATTCCTTGGAAATTCTATATTTAACCTATCCCTGTCATCATGATAAAAGAGACAACATGATAAACATAATCCTGAGAAGTCACCACCCATCCATCAAAGCATAATGAGAAAAAAAATCTAAAAATGGAAGAAAAATATTATTAATTATTATTGATCTGGCTAACTCTGTATTTAACTATCCCTAAAATATTATTTTTTCTTGGTGAAGAAAAAGTACCAAAAGAAATGTAATTAGATATTATTACATTTTACTAATAATTTATGTGTGACAATGTTTTATACCATTAATAAGATCTTATGATTTCTTACATACCATTGTATTTAATAAATTCAATAATACGTCCAATATCTCTTTATGGTATTTCCATCTGAATTTTTGTAAGCCTCGATTAGCAATGACAATTATAAAAGTCCAATATGTATGTATGCATTTTTTAGTTTTTGAGGGAGTCTATGAAAAACAAGATAATAAGAAAATCAATTACGAAATTGTGCGTGAGATTAATTTGTTTCGGTAAGCATTATAATGTATGAGATAATGAAGATATTTATTTACTTACAAAGATTTATGAAGACATGAATGATAAATATGTGTAGATGATTACAAAATATTGTAATTATGAAAACATGAATGATGACTAGTTGTAGATAATGCACTGCATTCAAAAACTTTGAATGATATATATTAAATGTGATTTAAAATAAAGTAAAAAATTGAGAGGTTTCTAAAATGTAAAATTCATTTCTGAATATGCTCATATCAAGATCTAAAAGTGTCAATATCGGATTTTGAATATGAAAAAACATATTTTGAAAGTGGTAATATCATTTTTCAAAACAAAAAATGAAAATTTGAAAATGTCAACATTAGGTTCTAAGAATGCAAAATCAAATTTAAAATTGTACATATCATTCAATCAATTTTATAATCCAATATTGGCACATTCCAAAATGAAATCTGCACTTTAGAAACCCTAATTTTGGACATTA
>LPNX010550800.1:0-13875 GCA_001517045.1 Pseudotsuga menziesii | reverse complement strand
TAGATTGTTTATTTCTATTGCATATTGGGAAAGATTGATTTCTGGAGTCTAGCTGTCTGTTGTGGTACCCCAAGCCATAGGAATTTCTCTCCATAACAAAGCATTTAACATGATCATAGCAATTCATAGACAAATACATGGCATAACAAGCATTCATCATAATCAATTCATCATATTCAGCATGTCCATTCATAAGAAAATACATTGCATAACCAAGAAGGAAAAATAATACTTATCTTGGGTAAAGGTGTTGTCCTACAACTGGCTATGTGTCTGCAACGTTCCACCCAACCATAGGCTAGCGTGTTCCTTAATCTCTCAACACCACAACCACCCTGAAGCTGGGCATGATTTGGTCCTACAACTGGCTATGTGTCTGCAACGTTCCACCCAACCATAGGCTAGCGTGTTCCTTAATCTCTCAACACCACAAACACCCTGAAGCTGGGCATGATTTGCACAAGGAACTAGGGAACAACATACTTAACAACCAGATCATATCACACACAGTCAAGCCAACCTCTAGTTGGGTTTATCCGACTGTCCATCCAAGCCAACACCAAGTTGGGTTTATCAGGATGCAAGCTTACAAGCCAAACAATGCTGGGTTTATCAGGCACTAAACCAAGCCAACATGGAGTTGGGCATATCAGACTATTCACAGTCAAGACAACTTTCACAATAAGGACCAACCAAGCCATAGATGGGTTTATCAGGAACTCAGCCAAGCCATCATTCACAGTGGGTTTNGGGCATATCAGACTATTCACAGTCAAGACAACTTTCACAATAAGGACCAACCAAGCCATAGATGGGTTTATCAGGAACTCAGCCAAGCCATCATTCACAGTGGTTTTCTCAGGTTGTCCAGCCAAGGATTATACATGTCCAAAACACAACAAGACACAACCAAGCCAATATACAATTGGGTTTATTAGGCTACTAAGGCAGTGGAAAGGTATAATGACTAAGCTAGTGGCTCATTCAAGAGCTAGGGACACCTCCACAAGGTCTATCTAGCCTGGGATCCACATTACCTACGTACCCAACACAAGGAAGCATCCCCTTCTCTGGTCCAAAGTCCCTCAGGCTATGCCTTTCCTTTCAGTGCTATTCAGGGCATGCAATGAAGATTTACCAGCAACTCTTACCTTTTCATGAGGTTCCTCTCTGCACTAGGTTTATCAAACCCATTCCTCTTCTCTTCCACTCCTCAGTCTTGCATACAATTCAAACCCAAATGAGGGTGTAAAATCACAACAAACCACAGGGGAAACACAACAACACATGCTTTGAAATAGTGAAACAAACCACCACTCACTAACACAGAGAAACATGGTTGCGGAACACTCTGTAGCACAATGTAGATGGACTGAAAAACATTGCACAATCACAAACATAAAGCTTCTCTGCAAATTACAAGAGTGAACAACCATGCACAATCAATCCCCCCAAATGGTAGTATCGAATGGAATGACCACAACGTTTAGATGAAGACTGGTATCATAGACTGGGCACAAAAATCTCAGGTTTTACTTGCTTTAGAACCAAGAACACAACCTCTATAGACTACAGTCTTGTTCAGTCATGAAATTGACTGCCATGCCTTGCTTTTCCCAAGGCATTAACTGCCTCAACCAATTTCCTGCAAGAAAATTGAATGATCGAGCATAGGGACGAACAAGGGTGGGAGGGTCAACGAACAGGTAAATTTTGAACATATCTATGGTTGGGATCGACCATCAAATAGATCAACGTTGCACAACAATTTTGTTGANATAGGGACGAACAAGGGTGGGAGGGTCAACGAACAGGTAAATTTTGAACATATCTATGGTTGGGATCGACCATCAAATAGATCAACGTTGCACAACAATTTTGTTTATTCAACTAGCGCGACTTAACAAACTTTTCATGTTTGCGAAATTCCTATGAAATCTACTTCATCAAGTTTGGAGTCCACCGTTGATCTGGTGGGGACACAGATCCAACGGTCTACACACATTTCGCTGATTCAACTAGTGTGTTGTTTAACATCAGCTAGCGGACACAGAATTTCTATCCAAAAGGATTTATTTCGCTGTGCGTCCGCTTAGGTGACTTGGACGACAAACCATCGAGGGATTCTTTGCTGATTAGACTGGATTTTNGCGGACACAGAATTTCTATCCAAAAGGATTTATTTCGCTGTGCGTCCGCTTAGGTGACTTGGACGACAAACCATCGAGGGATTCTTTGCTGATTAGACTGGCTTTTGTGAGGATTGAACCTGCAATCACTCACCTGGAATCTTCTGGTTTAATCCCTCTATGTTCCCTTGTGAAATCATGCCCCCATATCTTTTCGCATTGCAGTTCCATAGCTAGTTGTGGCATTTTATCAAATTGTGTGTATTCACATGATAATCAAAATGCTCTGTGCTTGACTAGAACAATGGACCATAGGAATCAACCTTGATGAACTATGCACAAAAATACCAATCATTGGCATGGCCTTGGCCTTGAGCTCCTTGCCATGATCCAAAATGCGATATATACATCATGTACAATACCTTGGGGTCAAAAATGGGATATTACATTCCCCTTCCCCTTACAATAGCACTGTCGTCAGTGCTTAAAAAAATTGGACAAAAATGCTACACGTGCATAACCTCAGTGCTTTGCAGAATTGAACAAGTATGTATGTACCAATCGCATGGCATCCTCCAGCTCCCAAGTAGCCTTCAGAGGACCGTAGTGCTCCCATTGCACCTTTACCTGTCCTATGGCTCGATTTTGGAGCATGGTGACTTTCCTGTCGAGGATGTGCATTGGCTCGGTTTGGAACTCTCCCTAGGGTTCAACCTGAATCACATCCCAATTTATCACATGCTTAAGATCATGTACATATTTCTTAAGCAACGAAACATGAAAAACATTATGAGCCCTAGTGCTAGCAGGAAATGCAAGTCTATATGCAACTGGCACTATTCTTTCAAGCACTTCAAATAGCCCACAATATCTAGGTGACAACTTGGAACAACTTCCAAGCTTCAAGGAACTCTTCTTTTCCCTCACTTTGAGGTAAACATGATCCCCAACACTAAACTCTCTGTGCACTCTATGCTTGTTTGCATAGATTTTATGTATGTCCTGGGATGCTTTTAGTTTCTTCCTGGCCTTTGCAACCACTTGCTCCATATCCTTGAGCGATTCTGGACCAAGCACAATCTTGTTCACTGGATTATCCCATGTCACTGGTGTCCTACACCTTCTTCCATGCAAAGCTTCATATGGACTCATCCACAAGGATGCTTGTTGTCCATTATTATAGGAAAATTATACCAAGTGTAAATAATCTTCCCAATTGGTTGGTTTTCCCATCACATACATGCGAAGCATGTCTTCAAGTACCTGATTCACTCTCTCTGTCTAACCATCAGTCTAAGGATGGTAGGAAGTGATGAAGTTCAAATTTGTACCCAAATCTGCAAACAAACCCTTCCAAAAATTGGAAGTGAANATTCACTCTCTCTGTCTAACCATCAGTCTAAGGATGGTAGGAAGTGATGAAGTTCAAATTTGTACCCAAATCTGCAAACAAACCCTTCCAAAAATTGGAAATGAACTTAGGATCCTTGTCAGAGACTATTGCCTCAGAAAATCCATGCAATATGAAAATATCCTTCATGAAGATTTTTGCAATATCATCAATCCTATGAGTGGACTTGACTGGTATAAAATGGGATGCCTTTGTCAACTTTCCCACCACAACCATGATGGAATCATGTTTCCTCCAAGTCATTTGCAATCCTGTAATGAAATCCATGGAAACAACTTCCCATTTCCATTCTGAGACTGGAAAAGCCTGTAACAAACCTGCTGGATGTTGATGCTCAACCTTCACCTGCTGACAATCCATGAACCTTGAAATATACTCAGCCATGTCCTTTTTCATTCCAGGACAAAAATACTGCTTTATGGATGTAGCAATTGTCTTTATGGTTGTAGCAATTGTCTTCTGATATCTTGGGTGACCAGAATATGGAGCTTGATGGATTTCATCCATAACAACTCTCCTAAAAAATGCTACATTTGGAATATAAATTTTTTTTTATTTTTATTTTTATTTTTTTTTGTAAGTAAGAATTCCATCTTCTTCCAATTTATATCCCTCATACCTCTTCTCAAGACTTTGCTGCTGCAATTTGTCCTCTATCTGCACATACATTCCATCTTCAATGGTATGATTAACAATATGTTGTCTCAAATCTGATTGGAAAATACTAAGAGATGCCAAGTGCATTTCATGCACCTTCCTGCTGAGTGCATCAACCACTTTGTTTTCTTTTCCTTTTATGTGTTTTATTTCAAAATCAAACTCACATAAAAAATCCAACCATCTAGCTTGCCTAGAATTTAGATTTGGCTGATCAAAATATTTCAGACCACATTAGTCAGTCCTTAACTCAAACTTTCTGCCCATTAAGTAATGTCTCCACATCTTGAGAGCATGTACGGTGGCTGCAAGTTCTAAATAATAAGTGGCATAGTTATTCTCATGATCATTCAACTTCCTTGACTCATAGCATACCACATGGTTGTCTTGCATAAGAACTCCTCCAAGCCCTTCACCACATGCATTAGTACACACCATAGTCTTTTTTATGGGTACACTTATGAGAAGACTCTTTAGCTGCTGAAATCTTTCTTCACACCTTGGTGTCCATTCAAACTTTATCCCCTTCTTTTGCAAAGAAGTGATTGGATGTGCAACCTTGGAGAATCCCTCAATGAATCTCCTATAAGATCCTGCAAGGCCCATAAAATATCTTACATCCGTCACATTTCTTGGGGTAGGCCAATCCATAATGGCCTCAATCTTTTCAGGGTCCACAGGTATACCCTCATCTGAGATAATGTGACCCAAAGAATGAATTCTTATTTATAGAAGTCACACTTGCTCAACTTTGCATACAACTTATACTCCCTTAGCAATTGCAAAGTCAATATCAGATGTACTTCATGTTCTTCCTCATTCTTATAATAAATAAGAATGTAATCAAGGAAAACAAGATCAAACTTGTCCAAATACTTGCTGAANGCAATTGCAAAGTCAATATCAGATGTACTTCATGTTCTTCCTCATTCTTATAATAAATAAGAATGTAATCAAGGAAAACAAGATCAAACTTGTCCAAATACTTCCTGAAAACACTATTCATAAGGCACATAAATGTAGTTGGTGCATTTGTGAGACAAAATGGTACCACCACAAACTCATAATGTCCATACCTTGTTCTGAAGGTTTCCTTATGAATGTCTCCATCCTTGATTCTTACCTGATGGTAACCAGACCTCAACTCAATCTTGGAAAATACCTTTTCTCCTCTCATTTGATCAAAGAGGTCATCAATCCTAGGAAAAGGATATTTATTCTTCACATTGACCTTGTTCAACTGTCTGTAATCAATACATCGCCCGAGTGTACCATATTTCTTTTTCACAAACAGAACTGGTGCTCCCCAAGGAGACACACTCAGCCTGATATACTTCTTCTCCAACAACTCTTGCAGCTGCATCTTCAGATCTATCATTTCTGGTGTACTCATCCTATAGAGTGTCTTCTCTTGGAACAATTTCAATGGTAAAATCAATGTCCCTCTTTGGAGGAAGCCTTGGAATTTCATCAGGAAAAAAATCCCTGAATTCCTGCAACACATGAAAGTCCTCCAACCTAGGAGTTTCAATCTATGCTGCCTCCAGCACATGGGATGCATACAACTGGAAACCTCTCCTACAAAACTTCTTCAGTTGCATTGCTGAAATATTCCTAACAGAGATCACCTTTGGAATTCCTCTTACAACCCTTAAGTTTCCTTCCTCATCTATGCTGGAGCAACCGAATCCGGTTGTCCGTTAGTCGAATCCGACTATCATTTTAATAATGAATATGAATTATAATAATACATTGGATGATGATAAAAAAGGTACAATAGGATTGCCTCTTATATGGCTTGACCCAACATAGTGAAGGGTTACACCCTTTCACTAGTAATTAACTAATTTAATTAATATTTATTTTATATTTGTTACATTGCCACTCCCTTTAAGGAAGCTTTGTCCTCAAAGCTTAGATTATTGTTGTCGTCTTTTCATTTTTGTTTTGTGTTGAAACAACGTCATTACTTCCTTTATGTCTTTTGTTTTAGAACTTGTATTATGTATGTGCTTGTTCTTTACACCATAGTTTGTCAATTTCCTTTTATTTGTTACTTGAATTTGTACTCCATTTTGTTTATTATTGTTGTTCCGTTTTCCATGGACATGAATATGAGGAACATTTTTGTGACTGACTGTTGGAGTAGGGTCCCATAGCTACAGGAGAAGCTACCATTTTGGCGGATAGATAGTTTTGGCGAAGATATAAGAGATAAGGTAAAGATACGACGCCATAGCATGTTTCTAGCTGCAGATCAGAGCCAAAAACTGTGACTATCAGGGCAGAAAAGTCAAAGAAGACGACAGTACCTGANGAGATAAGGTAAAGATACGACGCCATAGCATGTTTCTAGCTGCAGATCAGAGCCAAAAACTGTGACTATCAGGGCAGAAAAGTCAAAGAAGACGACAGTACTTGAGCGGCCGAGAAGAGAGAGCTCACCCACTGCATTCAAGGTAGCGGCCGAGAAGAGAGAGCTCACCCACTGCATTCAAGGCAGTGGTGAAGACAGGAGGGATCAGCTACCCTCATAAAGGAAAAAGGGGCAACGAGGCCAAGGTATTGAAGATGAAGGACAGAGAAGGAAGCGACGCCCAGTACCCACGATCATCGCTGGGAAGCGTGGAATATTGCAGAGAGATGTGGTGTGACGAAAAGTGGTAGTTCGAGTACAGATAGACCGACTGTCACAGTTAGGGTTTTTGGGTTACCGTTGGGACAGGCCCATAGTGTTGTAATGGCGAGACCTTCGGGCCACCTATAAAGTGATGTAAACTATATTGTAAAAGGTTAGCTAGTCGGATAACCTATAGCTATTCAGACAGTTAGCCAGTCTGAGAGTCTAGTAGTCTGTTAGCTCACAGTTATTTTGTATTGTAATAGAGTCGAGCTCTAGTTCTGCTATTTAGTCCATAGTTACCTTACTGTAACCAGTAGCCGATTCCAGGAGTATGTATGTAACAATCCGCAGGGATTGACAGAGAGAGAGAGAGAGAGAGAGAGAGAGAATATTGTAAGAAGGCAATATAGAGAAAGAGAAGAGATCTAGGAGAGAAGGGCTCCCGACAGTGAGTGCAGAGTTACCCAGAAGATCTCTAGCTGCATAATAGGTTGCAGTAGAACTATGTACTCTCTCAAGATATAATAAACACAGTTCTGCGGACGTAGCTTCTACCCTGGAAGTGAACCACGTAAAACCAGTGTGTTATGTGATTATTTCATGTGATTGTGCTTTACTTAGTTGATATCTGTTATCTGTTACATGAATGTTGTATCCCAGTTAGTAAATGCCTGTATGTCCTCATTTAGTTACAGCATTATTGAAGGTTAAAGGTGGATTTACATGTATCAAGCGCCTGCATATGAGTTTATCGGTGCTTGTTTCGCACAGTAATAAGTCATTCTGTTAAAGTGTTTCCAGTATACTTATTTGGCCAGTGAAGTATAGTTGAGGTAGAGTGTGTTGAACTGTGGAAGTTCAAGTCAGAGTGTTTACTATCTTGTTGAAAGTTAGCCAAGTCATTTCACCCAGTGAGATAGCCTTTGGACCGTGAGGGTCGCAGTGGGTCATACTATAGAAGATATCGCGTTGACAGTAGGCGATATCGCACCGTCAGAGGAGCTGCGGTGTGAGATACCGTAGAGCGTGGGTTAAGCGGAAGGGATAGTTGCGCACCGCCCGAGTTGCTGCAATGCGATAGGAGTCATTCCCCTGTCAGAACCCATGAGTAAGAGAGAACCACGCACCGCAGAGAGATCTCACTAGCTAAGAGAAACCGCGAGACCCTAGGATGCTACAGAACCTGGTTGAGGACACCTGAGTCTTCGGCCAACCCATAAGATCACTTCGGGTGAGACTTCAGGTCGTTTTGCGGTCTATTGCCAAAAGGGCCAGTGAGATAGGGGTATTGTTGGTATATGTATATTAGTAAACCCGGGTCTGCCCAAATAGCCAACAAATGGTTCCGTTGCCGGCTTTGAACACATTACAGAGCTAATGTTCTGCTGGAATCCTACTAGAGACGAACTCAACTAGTGGCTTGGGTCTAAGGAGAAAGAGTTTGCAAAACAAGAGAACAAGAGTCCTAGACTGAGTACAGAGGACTGGTTGCAAAAACATATCTACACAGACCTGCATACGATATTTTTTGCGACCTATGGAAATGAGCTGTACGACTGGTTATCAAAGCTGACTGATCAGAATATATTCAGAAAGAAAAGAAACATCGTGTGGACACTGGAGCTGATTCACACTGTGAAGAGCATAGACAATCCCATTACATGAGTAGTCGACGTCTGGCTTGAAACTGTGCTAGAAGGATTTGTTACAGAGTTTGCAGTTGAACAGACAAAAAGCTTCAGCGAGGCTGAGCGGTACTTCTTCAAATGATATCGCGGTAAGTACCTAAAATCTTTAAACTTGTCCATTAAGATGTTATTATATGAAAAATGAGTAATGGATATAGTTTCAGACCAGTAAGCTAACAAAGTGTGATGTCACAAGAGTTTGAGAGTGATTTTGATGATATTGGATGTACACGTAGTGGCAAGAAATATAAAGTAGATTTCAGCTCTTCCATATTTGAAAATAGTTCAGATAATACTAGACAGCAGAGTCATAGTAATACAGAAAGAACAGAAGGGGGTATCCCTTACCACTCTTATACCCCACAGAAAACAATCGGGACTCAGAATAATCCCGTAGGAACTCCATCTAGTAGCTCACATACAGCACATACTACCACTACATCACCTACATCTACACCGCCAAGTGGTAGTAACACAGCAAATCAACATCCACCACGAAGAAATAGAATGGGGGATGACATGAAGTTACCTACCTTTAAGGGTACAGGGGCAGAAGACCCAGAGCAGCACTGGTTTCTATGTGAAGCCGTGTGGACCATTAAAGGAATCCACGATGATAATATTAAACTTGTACAGTTGGTCACCACACTTAGGGAACGAGCCTTAACATGGTATATGAAGTATACCTCAGCGATACCCAGAACACTTATACAGGTTTGGACTGCCATGATTAAAGAATTTAAGAAGCCCAAGTCCGAATCGCAGTGTATCACAGAGCTCAAAGACATTAAACAGTTACCTACAGAGTCAGTATGGGACTTTGATCAGAAATTCAAAGCTCTCATAGACCAAGTTAGCTTTGAGTTTGCGCCGGAGCAACATAAGGAATGGTTCATCACAGCACTGCTCCCGCATATTAGACATCCACTTATGTAGCAGAGACTTCGTACACAGGATGAAGTGTTGGAGATGGCAATGAAACTGGAGGCATCACCTCTAGCTGAGACCAGTACAGGTATGACAAACCTACAAAACCAGTTAGCAAATCTCACGTTACAGATGCATGAGATTAGAAAAGGAAAAGAGATTGCACAAGACATATGGTGTATCAAGTGTAAAGCACAAGGACATACTAAAGATAACTGTCCAGTATTTGTTGAATACTTAGCAAGTGGGGCTCCTAACCCCTTAGCACAAACTCAAGGGCCATGGTGTGAACTATGCAGAACAAGAGGACATCCACCTTAGCAATGCCCTTTACTTCAGAAGTATATACAGACACCTAAGAACTTATACTGTACCTTCTATAAGTTAGTAGGACACGAAGACCATACCTGCAGAGCCTACGATCTCATGGTCTATAGAAAACATGACTTGTACAGAGTCCAATCAGAGACACCGGGTCCAGCAGCAGGACCACAAAATGAACTGACTCCTATAGGCCGTGGAGGAGGATTTAGAGGACGAGGCCGTGGAGGAGGCTTTGGCCATGGTGAAGGCTTTGGCCGTGGCCGTGGACCGATTACTTGTTACAACTGTGGAGTTGTAGGACATTATGCTAGGGACTGTCAGAACCCTACTATGACATGTAATTACTGCAAATCTTACGATCATGCTATAGAAGAATGTCCTACCTTGATAGCCAAGATCAGGGAACCTAAGCCAGCAGTACACTAGAACATTCAGCTTATCACTGCTGAGCAGAAAGAGCCAGAACCAAGAGTTAACATTGTGACTCGCAGCGGTGCTTCCACTAGTGGGACACCGCAGGATAGTGAAAAGAACACAGGACCAGAGTGGGTGCGCAAAGCTACTAATAAATCAACACCACTCGACTTGCAGGAGTATAAAGAAACATTTCAGGAAGCTAAAACTTTCTTTAATGAACCTCTACAATCAGGACCCCAGGTACATCCGTCTAGGGGCGTACCACAGTAAACACCTTGTGGCCTTAGTCCTATGGAGACATTGTAGGCTACCACATCAGGAAGATGCGATGAGGATGAGTCGACATGAAGCGTACAATCCTTCCTGCGGAGTTGCTTGAAACTCGTAAGAAATGAGAAAGCTATCAGAGAGCTTCAGTGCATCATAGATCAGTATCCACCATCTTCTTCCATGAGCAGTGTGCAGCGTGCTGTTCATAATATTATGGGCCATACAAGAACATGAAGAGAGATGCGACTCACAGCACAAGTTGGAGAATTTGAAATGGATGAGGTAATCCTAGACTTAGGATCAGAGGTAAATGTTTTGACTAAGCAGACATGGGAACAAATGGGTAGCCCCAAGTTAACTAGATCGCCTATCCATATATGACTAGCCAATCAACAGAGGGTATCACCACTGGGTCGATTACCACAAGTGCCAGTTGACATTGACGGAGTTCGCAGTTTTGCAGACTTTGAAGTTATAGAAATCATTGGTGATAGTAGACCGTATCCAACTCTACTAGGTATTGATTGGGTAATCGATAACATGGTTGTTATCGATTTAAAGAAAAGACAAATGACCTTTGAGGATACACGGATCCGGGTCATCGCACCGTTGGATCCTTTTCAGGGTCCTAGATATATTGAACCTATCCAAGCAGAGGACGAGGCACGTAATATGGAGAGCCTCTATCAGATGACCACCAATCAGAGCGACTACATCAACCCAACCACAGAAGGAAATATCAGTTGGTGATGCGACAGCTCATGCGCATCGAATTCGGATGTTGTTCTATAGAACTGGTAGAACAGACTTTACAAAGTCTCAGCTCGCAAATGTGCATATCTAACTAAGGCACTGCGATGGATCAGAGCAGAGCTTAAGGATATTCCGTCGTTTGATGGCTTAGCGGATGTTAATGAATTTTTATACCAGTTTGAACAAGAAATTCCTCAAGAGCAGAGGATGTCAGTGATTGACCTTGCAGTAAGAGCCACACCCGCAAGATGGTGGCATGCACACAAACAACATATCGTGTCATGGGACAAATTCAAGAGATTAATGACAATCAGGTTCTCTAATAACAAAGAGTGTCTACAGAAGATATATACAGGAGAAAGTGACCCTAGGTCACACATTCATAGTTGTGAACAGCATTGGTCGTACATTCCCGAGGATGAATGGGTTCACCGATTCATTCGAACTTTAGATCAAATTCCAAATAATTGGTACACTGAGACAGAGTTGCGTAGAGGAACAACTACATGGCCACTTATGATAGACATATTTGAACTCACTTTCGCTTTTGAATCTGAGTACCCAAGCATTAATCAGGCTTTAGATGTTATAAAGATTAAGATCTTTGAGGACTATACCCCATCAGTGTCAGCTCAACCTGATTGGGTTGTTCAATTGGACCAGGTGCTAGAGTGCTATAACTTTGCATCAGAACCAGAGGAAGAGGATGAGGATCCTTGCAACATCAACATCCCAGAGTCAGAAGGCACTCGCGATATTAATGGACCGAAGCTAGAGACTCCAGCTATCATGGAGCCTATCAAGATTAAGAAGATCAACATTGGCACAGACACAGAACCAAAGTTTGCATCCATTGGAGACTATTGGAACGATGAAACGGTAGGACACATTGCAGATCTGTTACATGACTATCAGGACTTATTCCCCACTAAGTTCACAGAAATGAAGGGAATAGTTGGAGACTTGGGAGTAATGAGGATACCATTGAAAGAGGATGCTAGACCAGTTAAGCAGCGTCCATACAGATTAAATTCTCGGCACAAAGAAAAAGTTAAGGATGAGATCGAGAAGATGCTAGCAGCAGGCATCATTGAGCCAGTGGAAGAAAGCGAATGGGTTAGTCCCATGGTCGTGCAAGAGAAGAAAACCAAAGGAGAAATCAGAATCTATGTCGATTTGTGCAAACTCAATGATGCATCACTTCATGACCCATTTTCAACACCTTTTACTGATGAAGTTCTAGACAATGTGGGAGGACAGGAGGTCTACTCCTTCACCGATGGCTTTTCAGGCTATCACCAGATCAGAATCCATCCAGAAGATCAATCTAAGACCACTTTTGCGACATAATGGGGCTCATTCCAGTATACGGTAATGCCCTTTGGTCTTAAGAATGCACCAGCTATCTTTTCTAGAGTAGTAGTTGCTGTATTTAAAGAATACATCCATAAATTCTTATAAGACTATTTTGACGATTGGACTGTATTTGGATTAATCGACAAACATATAGGTGATTTAAGACTGATGTTAGAGAAATGTAGGCAATACCATATTTCTCTAAACTTAAAGAAATGCATATTCTGTGCGCCATTTGGTATTTTGTTGGGTCACATTGTCTGTAGATAAGGCTTGATGGTAGATCCTGCAAAGATTGCCATCATCGTAAATCTTCCAGCACCCAACTCAGTCAAGCAGTTGAGGACAATGCTTGGTCATACTGGGTACTATAGAAAATTTATCAAAGGTTATGCAAAGATCACAGCACCTATGGAAAAGCTGTTAAAGAAATATGTAAAATTCCTATGGAATGAGGAATGCCAGAAAAGTCTAGACACCCTTAAAGAGAAGTTGGTTACAACACCCATCTTAGTATTTCCAGACTGGACCAAGCCATTTCATGTACATGTGGATGCATCTGGCATCCCACTGGGGATCGTCTTAACCCAGCTAGGAGAAGGAGGTATCGATCACCCTATCGCATACTCAAGCAGAAAACTATCCACCGTAGAAAATAACTACACCACTACGGAAAGAGAAGGATTAGCCATGGTGTATGCTCTACAGAAATTCAGGCACTACCTGCTAGGTGCCTCATTCAAGATGTTCATTGACCACTTCGCTTTGAAGTACTTGGTCAATAAGCCAGTATTAGGGGGATGAATCTGCAGATGGTTACTCCTGTTTCAGGAGTATGATTTTGAAATCATTGTAAAACTAGGAAGATTAAATGCCGGACCAGATCATCTATCGAGGATCGACTCAGGAGAAGAGCCAAGTAACCTAGAGGAAAACTTTCCCGATGCGCAGTTGTTTTCTATTCAGATCGCAGACGAGTACTATGCTGATATTATTCACTTTCTCACTATAGGATGGGCACCTGTTGAGTTTACCAAGCAGCAAAAGAAACAACTAGCTGTCAAAGCAACAAACTTCACTTTGATTGTAGGACAATTATATAAGTTAGGGCCAGACGAAGTCCTGCGCAAATGCGTCATGCCGCACGAGAAAGAGGCCATTATCAGAGAAGCACATTCCGGTACCACAAGAGGTCATTTCATAGGAAAGCCGACTGCGCAGAAAATCCTGACCGCAGGATTATGGTGGCCTACTTTGCATAAGGATACTAAGGAATTTTGCAGACGGTGCGATATCTGCTAGAGGGTAGGAAAACCTTCG